>JAOBRD020000001.1:12638-23071 GCA_027575215.2 Hydrozoanthus sils
CACTGACGAGTCCCAAAAAGGACGAAACAGCTGTCTGGCACTGCAAAATCTGGCTTTGTCCGATCTTCTTATCGCATCACTTCACTGACATGTTTAATATCTCGCAGTATTCAGCCTTGCACATTTATTTTTTCTGGTTTTGCAGTTTGGCTGAAAGGTCTTAATTGATCCTGCGACAAATCAAGGCATTTCGTAACGGTTCTTGCATTACAGCTTACAAAGGTACAGATAATTTTTGTTCGTTAAAATTTCACAAAAAACAGCACACTGTCTTTCAACTGTCATAAATAGGCCGATCTACAAAACACAAACATCAACTTAGCAGTTAAATATTTAAACCTTAAAGATAGATACTCTAAAAGAATACTTTAAAATATTTTTACGTTTTAATCAAATAAAAATGTACGGTAAAAATATCGCAATTCAATGAAATAAACACTGTTAGGACACCGCCTACAAGTTTTTAGCAGAAGAGGAAAAGCTACTTCAAGTTTCGTAAAAAAATTCCTCAGTTTACAAGTTTAGAAAAAAATTGCCTTTGAACTGTGGCGTGCTTTCTTTGACTGATCAATTCTCATTTTCTCCTTACCACGTCTCTTAGTAGTGTGGTGTAAGGAGAAGATGTGACTAGGAATGAAATCGCTGGCGTATTTCAAAAATCGTTTCTACTATCGTAAACAAGTAGGCTGATAGGATTTCGAGCAAAAAATCAAAGCCAATTTTACGCAAAATAAAAAACAAATGTCGAATTAAATGGCTCCTTACTAAATCTAACCACTTTCTAAATAAGTTATGTACTACAATACAGTATGAAAGACAAACTGCAGGCTCTCGTGTTTGTAAATGGCAAATAATTGGTTCACTTAGAGAGGTGTTTTGACAAGCTGTCTACACATAGTTATTCTAAACACATAAGAACCACTTAGCAACGATTTCCTTTTCTTCTATGATTACTTAGTACCAGCCTCCTCTCCCTCTACCACGGCCGCGATTACTCCTCCAGCCACGGCCCCGGAATCCACCACGCCCTCTCTGTCCAAAGTTGTCAGGCATGCTTTGCCCCTTCACTGCGCCGTTAGCTGCGCCCGAGCGACGGCCTGGGGGCTGGTAAACCTCTACGACTCCCTTTCTTGGCGTGTGTTTCTTTTTATCTGGAGGAAGGTCGAAGGTGATTGGAGTGATGCCGGCCCGCTTCCGCCTGGAAATAGATATTTTTTAAAAAAAAACGTTTTTCTATTGAAACAAAAGAAAAGGCTACCACACACTGGACGATTTTTCTCTGAAGGGTTCCGATTTTTCGTCTGCGACGAAAAATCAGCTGTGTATGACAGCTCAAGACAAAAATCGGGTACGATTTTTTGGGGTTTTTTTGTCGTGAAGGAGGATCTGACAAGCTATATCCGACACGTCTGATCAGACATTGTCGACTGGTGTGTGGTAGTGTCCGATAATTTATTTGAACTACTTAGCGCATCAACCAATGGGAAGCGAAATCGCAAGCACGTGACAAGTGAGAAATAGTTCGTGCAACGTGGCTTGGGCACTAGACCGAAAAATCTCGCGATAAAAAATCGGTTAGTATGTGGTGAGCTACGACCAAATCTGATTTGCACCAGACAAAAAAAAAAATTGTGGCAGCCTTAACTTTTTGTGGCATATACCTGAAGCCTAAACAAAACGCTTTGTAAAAGAATAAGAATTTCGACATATGCAGGAGTATCATTAACCCTCAGCTCTCATTCAACCCTAATACATTTCAGTGTTTACAGGCGACCGCACACAATTTAAAGCTTCCTGTCTTACCTTTCGTCAATGGCACTCGGCACCGGAGAAACCGGAATTGTTACAGCTTTGGACTGCAAATTAAAAACCTTGAATGAATATGGTTTATATCACAAAAATAACAAATACAAACATTATTTATTTCTTCCGCATAAGTTTGTAACGGCTTCTGATCTTCATTTGGATTCCATATGGTAATTTTAAACTTGAAAATAAAAATAGAAAGAAAGTTCTCCTCAAGTTGAAAGCTCAGAAAAAAATTCTGAGTCATTAACGGGAATCGAGCCCGCAATCCTCTGATTACCAGTCAGATGCTCTACCCACTGAGCTACAGAGACTCACATGGGGAGCTGAGCCACTGGTTAGATTCTTGTGTATTCCCACTGGACATACGTCTCGCATGCACCCTGCACAATCTTAACCATGGCTCTGGTCTGAGCTGTTTTATCATTTCAATTTAATATTTCCCCTCACTGTGTAATGTATACCAACATCCCTCGCACATCTATCAACCCCAGTTTTTCAAGACTTCCCACTCCGCACCGTTGTAGAGCCCTTAAAATTGTCTCACCGTATGCCTTCATACCATAAACCATAGTTTTCCCTTGTTTTTATCGACGCTAGAGCATCTTCTAAAGTTTTATACTTCTTGCCATTCCCTGAAGACACAATCTTCCCGTTTCTTTTGGGTCCATCTATCTTTGTGCACCTTCCCACCAATCGTTTGGTCGGGTGACCAAGCTGCATGCAATGCATAAAATCTTACGCTGTTGCCAATTAATTACTGTGAACGAGTCCGCAAGTTACTCCACTCAAAATCCTTTCAAACACCCTCTGCATACCTTTCCCAATCTTCACCATTTTCTCAGAACCCCAGACTTATGCTCATCTCTTAATCTTTGCTACAACATCCACAGTCATCTGCACATTTTTTCACTACCCATTCCCATCATTCAGTTCCTAAGTATCAGTGTAATAAACTGTAGTTGATTATTCAACAAAGAAAAGTGACAAAGGTGAACTCACCGGCGGTTTCCATGACAGAGTCACGCTGCTCTTAAAAGATGGCGGGTTGTGAAATAAGTCCTTGAAGACAAAAAGGAACATAACTCGTAAACCACATGAAACACTACTTTAACTTCAAAATAGGCAACAAAATACAAGATGACGCGTATCATCTCTTATCCTTATTCAAATTTCCTGCAAAAAGCGTTGCACAACTCTTGCATCCAAGAACGATCATTATATTCATCTTGAAGAGTGGAAATGATTTGTATGATTCGTTCTAGCTTTTGAACCATTTGATGAAACCCTATAAAGTGACCATTCATTTTGCTTGTCTTGAAGAGTAGAAACGATTGGCGTTATTCATTCTAACTTTTGAACCAGCTGACGAAACCCTATAAAGTGACCGTTCATTTTGCTTGTCTTGAAGAGTAGAAACGATTGGCGTTATTCATTCTAACTTTTGAACCAGCTGACGAAACCCTATAAAGTGATCATTCATTTTACTTGTCTTGAAGAGTAGAAATGAATGGTGTTATTCATTCTAACTTCTGAACTAGTTGTCTAATCCCTATAAACTGACCGTTTATTTTTCATTAAGACCCTAAACATAAAATTAAATCCAGGCACTAATCTATCAGAATCTGGTATGTACACCTACTTTTATAAGCGTGTTGATATTTGAAGTTGTCCTGAGGGCGATAGCTTTGATCTTATTCTCTTCCTCCTGCAGTTCTGCTCCTTTCTTGTCCTGTAGAGCCAGTCGAAGCTGCTTGATGTAAACTTGACATCCTTGGGCAAAAAACTGCAAACTAAACATAAACAAACACACTCAACTGAGTTGGGTAAGAAGTTTAGGTATTCTGGACTATGCCTGTTCTGTTTTCAAATTAAAAATCAAAGAAGCTTAAATTATATCAAACGGGAACAGCAATCTCTTAAAAATCAAGTTTCTCATGTCAATCTATGTCTCTTTATGTAATAATAGAATATTATTTTTTCTTTTGTTCTAGTTACATTTACTTAGTTGGAATTTCAAAAATCATTATAACTACAAATTGCAAATCTACTTGCTTTGATTAACTGTATGTGCCAACACTTTATAAGCGAACCTATTTAGTTTATTTTCACATCTGAGATGATCATAGGATGCCTGAAACATGTCTTGTTCGATTAAACAATGTTGTCTTGTTTTCTTGAGGATGCGTTTCAACTCAAATTTTTTACGCACTTTTGGAAATTTAGATACTTAGTAGACTAGGCTTCCATGAATCGACCGAGAGAAGCCTGGAAGTATTCCTTTACGGGAATTGTGACCAAAAGGCAGTGAGAGAAAAAAAAGGGAGGAAGTGTTCTAGTAGACTAGGCTTCCATGAATCGACCAAGAGAAGCCTGGAAGTATTCCTTGACGGGAATTGTGACCAAAAGGCAGTGAGAGAAAAAAGAAGGGAGGAAGTGTTCTGATTATTGAGGGTAACATAAGTGGACTGGTCAGGGGCGATGCCAGGATTTTTCAAAGGGAGTGAGGGGGGGGGGGGGGGAAGGGTGTCAAACTGCATCAAAGTGAGGCTGCTCAGCAGGTTGTCATGGCGTTTTCGCCAACTTTTTGTAGTTTGTTTGATTAAAAAATTCTTACAAAAGGGGGAAGGGGCCACAGGAACCCCGGATTCCCCCCTGGCTAGCCCTGGTGGGTGCTTCTTACAAGGTGAGACAGAAAGAACAAACTGCCTTTTTCCAAGGACTCTCCTATCCCTTTTGCCTGTTATACACCATTAGGAGTTAAATAAGTGGAAACCCAACAATCGAAGAATCAACATTAAAGGTTCTTTCTAGTTCTTCAAAAAAGATATGCCCAAATTCAGTAGCAATCATTTTAGATCCTGAAATGAAATGCTTAATTGCCAGGTCAACCCCTTGTGTTTACACTTCCATTTCCACTTCTGTAACTAACACGAAATTCAGCCGTTTGGTGAGCCTACTAGCCCATTAAACATTAAACAAGTATTTTCATGCCTCCTTTTGGTTTCATGTTTTTTATATCTTCCACTTTCCCTTAAAGTTGCATTAATCTAATACAGGCAAGCTTTCAGCTGAAGCTGTTATTTAATATTTATTCTAAGAGCACATGTTGGATATAACATGGTAAATAACCAGAGGTACATAGCACTGGGTTAGCTTGAAATCATCTCATATCCAACAAGTGGAATGGAATAACTGCTTTAAAAAAATTTCTTGAGTTTTCCAAACCTATCAGTACTTGAAAACGACAGCTAAAATCTATTCAGAACCATTTTTTAGCATTGCAACATCACTACACAGTCAGTTTTCATATACGGTCAATTCAGGATATGAACTGATAACCGAGATTGGGTGAACCAGATGGAACACTATAAACGCAGTTTGAAAATTTAATTTAATATCAATGTTATTTACAGTCATACACAGCTGGGATGACTGGAACAAGTCGATATGCTAATAAAAGTGGCTTCTCCAAGGACAATACAAAGTTGCACTGGTGCAGTTTTAGCCAAGAAACTAGTTATGCTGAGTAGTTACTCACCGTAACCTGAAGTCCTTTAGTCTTTCTGCAGCTTCAGCAGCTGTCAGGAAATCTGGATACTACAGAAAAAACACATCAATTAGACTGACTAAAGCTCTAAAACAGGAGCCAATGAAAAAATAGATATATTCTAAACTCAAAGGACTATTCTAATACCTTCCACGACTACAAGGACTTCCGGGAATTCCAAACAAGGTCAAAGACTTCTCCAAGATCCTTAATGATCAATTTTAAGCCAACTTAAAGGCATTCCAGGACTTACACTACCAATTCAAGGATATTACAGGATTTCCAAACAAATCCTAACAATTTCCCCAAGGCATTCAAAGACAACTTCCAAGCCACTTTGAGGACATTCCAAGACTTTCGATGACTTCTTTCTTGAAAATCAATTTAAGATCTTCCAGGACTTTAAATGACCTATCTTGAATCCAATTTTATCATTTGAATTTTCACAACCTTCCAAGGCCTGGATATTCTTTAGGTTTAGGTCTTTCTTGGATTTTTACGAACTTGGAAGCCCTTGTAAAAAAACTAGAGCAATGTAGAAACCATATTTGCCAGCAAAATCTAGATTGCAATTGGGGCTTTAGGAAGTAACCCAGAATAAACAACATGTTTGGTAAGTCTTGAAAGAGCTTTAGCTTTGCTCAAAAGATCACAACAACCATATCTTGACAGCGCTTCTAAAGGATCAAATCACTTTATTTGTAGGAAAATACAGAACAAAAGCTGAACTTACAGTCCTCACAAGTTGATGGAAGGTGAATATGAGACATTCAACGTAGGAAAACTGCAACTTGGGCTCAGCTGTTTCATCGCTGTTTTTTTCCTCGTCCTCGCTTGGAGGAAGGGGCATGAAATCCTGTAAATATAGAGGGTTACATCAGAGGAGACAGAGGGTCATGACTGTAATCCTGTGAATATATTATTTGCTTTCATCTCACTCATAGTGTTTTGTAGTGGTTTTGCAGCAAGAACAAGGTAGATTCAATGTTAAATGTTAATTCAACTGTTATTGTAAAATTTATTTAAATTAGCATTGAAGTATTCTTCCAAGAAAAGCTTAACAAACACAAACACTATAATACACTATAATGAGTTCAAGCCATTTCCTTTGGAGTCACAAGGGAGCTTTTCTAGTCAATCTTTCGGCCACTGTTTTACTTGTAGTTATATGTATACTCACCCCCCTCATAATCAAGGGCACAAAATTAAAATAAAACAAAAATTGTGTAACTTTGTGTCACTTTCACAGTTATCTTAAAGTTTCTCAGCTTTTGTCTTTACAATGTTTGGTAGAATTTGCATTTTGATCTAAGTCACTAATGCCATATTTGAACCAGATAATGTTTTTTGAAAGCATCCTTGCTAACAATTGGCAGTGCAGTGACCGAGCAACTTGAGTATTCATAATCATAATCCTAAGGTCGTGAGTTTGAGCCTCAGTCAGACCACTGTGTTGTGCCCTTAGCAAGACACTTTATCCGACTTGTGCTAGTCGACTCAGCTGTAAGAATGAGTACCAGCTTCTACTAGGGGCTAACCTGAGTTAAGTGCTGGTCTAATGGGACACTAGGCTTGAGAAAGAATATTAACCCTGGCTAGCTGCACCAACAAAACACTTGATTGACACGTAAAACTCACCTTGAGCAGGTTGTAAACTGGCTCAACACTTGATTTTACTGTTTCATCTGAGAGTCCACATGGCGACATCTCAGCACATAGTTTGAGCACCTCTAGTTTAGTGTCCTCTCCTTCTTCTGACATGGACAAGGTTGACAGTGATGGAATCACTTGACTCACCAGGTATACAAAGAATGTCTCAGCCGAAGCACCTTTCTATGAAGTATCAATAACATACAATTATCATCATTGCCATCATCATCTCAATAATAATAATTATAACAGTTTAATACCTAATACTTACCGAAAAATATGGAATTGCCTGCCTTGCACATGACAGTAGTCGATCAACAAACTCAGCATCTGTGGGCTGCAAAAGAAAAAACAATGACTTGCTGACTTTATACTAGTCCAACTCCTGTAAACTTGTTCTGATTGAAGTGGTTTCAGAGTTGGACGATACTGGGTAATCAAAACACTATGGCAAGACTTTGAACTGTCAGCACTTAGCAACTAATCAATGTCTACCATTTTATTAGCCGAGAGAGACTCATCATTAACCACACAGTAAGCTGGTCATGAAAGAAAATTGCCTGAAGCTTGCATGCCATCATCTTTTTCAATCACCATCATAATCATCAACATAATAATCATCACCATCATCATTATCATCACCATCATCATAATCATCATCATCAAAATCATCATCATAATCATCACCACCATGATAATAATCATTGCCATAAGCATAATCATCAACATCATCACTATCATTATCATCATCATCACCACCAACATCACCACCATTATCATCACTACCATCATCACCATCATCATCATAATCATCACTATCATCATAATCATCATCATAATCATTATAATCATCACCACCATCATCACTATCATTATCATCATTATCATCAAGACTAACATCACCATCATCGTTATCACCATCATCATCATCATAATCATCACCATCATCAAAATCATCACCATCATCATCATAATCATCACCATCATCATCATCATCATCATCACCATCACCATCATCATAATCATCATAATCATCACCACCATCATCACTATCATTATCATCATCTTTATCATCATGACTAACACCACCATCATTATCACCATCATCATCATCATCACCATCATCATAATCATCATCATAATCATTATTATAATCATCACCACCATCATTATCACCATCACCATCATCATCAAAATCATCAATCATCACTATAACCACCATCATCACTATCATTATCATCATCATCATTATCATGACTAACATCATCACTACCATCATCACCATCACCACCATCATTATCACCATCATCATCAACATCATCATCACTGTTATACCATCATCACCATTATCAGCATCACCATTATCATTATTATCATTGTCACCACCACCACTATCATCATCACCATTATCATTATTACCATCATCAACATCATGATCACCACCATCATCACCATTATCATCATCATCGTCATCATCAACATCATTATCATCATACACTTACATACTTGTCAATGCACTGGACTGCTTACAAAAACTAATTTCCACTATTACAACATTACCTGAAAGGATTGTGAGAGTTCTGCTTGTTCTGTTACAATGTCAGCTAGCATTTGGTGGGCACTTGCCATACTCTTTAGAGAGGACAAGATGTTCATGAAGGTCTGGAACTCATCAGCTGTCACATCAGTGAGGGCCTACAACATGAAATAAATGAGTAACTATTTTACTAGAGCAAGACTTGAGTTGATAGTGGAGTGAGAAGCATTGTACATCAAAACTACCAAACCAAGTTTAAACACTTGAATCAAAGCTACAAAGGAACTGACACTGATCGCTTAGAACTCAGTATGTTTTGTCTAGAAACTGACATTTTGCTTAGCATTCTGTTTGGTATGCTCTGTTATGCTTTGTTAATTCCCTTACGAATCACACCGTAATCTTTGTAATTGTCGATAAATAAGCTACACACACTTGTAACAGAACAGTGTTTGAAAACGGTTTTGAATTAAACCGAAATAGTACGTGGATTTGTGTTCTTTCGGAATTGCTTACTAAAATATTTAGCACACTTCCAAAATGTTTTTCGAAGTCGTTTTCTTACTTTATTTGATGCCTTTCACAGCCTGATATTTTTCACTTCTGGTAACCATAACTGCTTACCGGGCCGAAAAGTATTCAGCTTTTTCATCCTGATGGGTCAGCAACCTAAGAGCCTCAAAACTTTTACAGCAGTTATCAAATGCTGGGACATGAAATTTGATCTTAAACCAAAAACTGGAAGATGAATTACAAAATTCTCCAAAACTACTACTAGAAGTATTATGGACATTTAGAGTTGTGAGAGTCTTTGGGTACTCTTACAGTGAAAAGGGTTGTTGTGATGCTTCATCACCATTTTAATCAAAAGTAATAATGATAGAAATTGTAATAATAACAAAAATAATTAAAACAAAAGTAAAGAATGAATACAAGTAAGCTGATCCATTATTTCAGAGGGCAAATAAACACAAAGATGATACAATTCTTCTGACAAAACTAAAATGAATAACATCAACTTTTTAATCAGAGGGTTGCGGGTTTGATTCCCATCAGTGATTAGGAATTTTTTCTGAGCTTTCAACTTGTGAATCAATAATTTCTTCGACTGTATATCCAAGTTTATGACCATTTGACAATATAAAATAGTAGCCACATACTATTGGACATAACGAGCAAGCAGTTTGCAAGATGTATGTCAAGCGGGAATAGACAAGAACTTTACCAGTGACTCAGCTCCCCATGTGAGTCCTTTTAAGTTTCAACTTGTGAATCAATAATATCTTCATCAACTCTTATGACATAACAACACAACACAATATACCTTCTTCACTTCTGCCACAAGATACTCCTCTGTCTCTGGGCTTTTGTGCAAAACCTGTTTGCCGTATTCAGCAACTATTGCACTAAGGAATTTGATCGCCTTCTCTCGCACATTTTCATCCCCACTCAAAATTTGTGAAAACAAACCACCGATAGTGCCTGAAGACCAATAAAGTTAAGTCTTTAGATAAGAAATCAGAAACAAGTTAAAACTTATAAGAATAAGGCTTTTAAAATAAATAAAATTTAAGTTAAATTTGACATCCAACTTCTCCTTACATAACTCAACCCCTTAAGTCCCAGCCAGTTTATCAACATCTAACTTCTCCTAACATAACTCAACCCTTTCAGCCCAAGCCAGTTTATCAACATCCAACTTCTTATATAACTCAACCCTTTCAGTCCCAGCCAGTTTATCAACATCTAACTTCTCCTTATATAACTCAACCCTTTCAGCCCAAGCCAGTTTATCAACATTGAACTTTTCCTTACATAACTCAACCCTTTCAGCCCAAGCCAGTTTATCAACATCCAACTTCTTATATAACTCAACCCTTTCAGTCCCAG
>JAOBRD020000001.1:29990-55413 GCA_027575215.2 Hydrozoanthus sils
AATGGTAATGGTAGTGGTAATGGTAATGGTAGTGGAAATGATAATTGTAGTGGTAATGGTAATGGTAATGATAATGGTAACGGCAGTGGCAGTGGTAATGATAATGGTAATGGTAGTGGAAATGATAATTGTAGTGGTAATGGTAATGGTAATGGTAATGGTAGTGGAAATGATAATTGTAGTGGTAATGGTAATGGTAATGATAATGGTAATGGTAATGGTAGTGGTAATGATAATGGTAGTGGTAATGATAATGGTAGTGGTAATGATAATGGTAATGGTAGTGGTAACAATAACGGTAGTGGTAACAATAATGGTAGTGGTAACAATAATGGTAGTGGTAACAATAATGGTAGTGGTAATCATAATCCTAATCAAGACAGTAAAAAGCTACTCACTGTTTTAGTCCTGAGTTGTCTGGAAGGGTAAAGAACTTTATCATCCCATCAACTGTTTGCTAAAACCACAACGAGCAAAATCAAAATCTAGAGTTTGTACTGCTGCAGTGTTAAGAGTAAAGAACTTTATTATCCCGTCAACTGTTTGCTAAAACCACAACGAGCAAAATCAAATTCTAGAGTTTGTATTGCAGTGATAAGAGTATTCGTATAAAATTATTCTTTAAATAGCGTGAACAACAATCAAATATGATTCCAGTAACAGATTAGTTACTTGTGCTTGTAGGCAACGAGTCAAAGAATGGGCTGCACTTTAACATACAAGGACGGACAACATCGACGACGGCAGCTTAAGAGACACACTTCGATCTTTAAAGTCCCTATCAAGCTTATTTTTTAAGTTCCAGATGGAAAGTTAAACCCTTAAGTAATAGTAATTTTCGAAAAAAACCCTGTTCTCGCCGTTCCTGTTACATTTTTTAGACTTGAAGCGATGCAATGATGATGTAGAAGAAGGCATATGACATAGCACGAGGAATGAAGCAAAGACAATCTTTTTATCTAAAAAAATTCAATTCTGGCTACAGTAGTCACATTGTCATTGTTTGAAATAAAAATTTTATGACATTTTTTACCGGAAATGAAATTTTTTAAACAAAAACCACGTAACTCACTGCTGCTACGCCACAGGTTACCAGTCCGCGGTCTGCTCGGTCAAAATTTACATTCCAATCTTTTTTTTATTAAAAAGCATACTTAGACGTGAGAATTTTCTTTGGTTATTCGATTTTTGAGTTGACAGATGACAACAGTTTTAATCTGGAACTTAAAAAAATAAGCTTGATAGGGACTTTAATGGCTAGTTTGCTTTCTTTTTTGTCCGAGTTACGCTTTGTGAGTAGAAAAGGTTGAAAGTGATATTTTAAAGGTAAAAGAAGATTAACGAAATTTTCTGTTGGCCATTCTCGTTGTTTCAAGAACTTCCTTGTAATTTTCAAGTCGACAGCATGCAGGTGCCCCGCACAGTGCATTCCAACGTGCAGCTGCCGTCACCGTCGACGTACTCGTATCTGAAACCCCCTAACAACACAACACGTAATAACAAGGTAAAAGATTTGCTGCTTACGTCATCATATGTCACCTCCACAGGCTCAACTGAAAGCTTTACAAGGTAGTCAACTGTCACATTCCTAGAGGTCACGTTGATCGGGTTGGTCTCAAAAGTCAAAACCATAAGTTCCTTTCCTTTACCTAAACATTAAACGAAAATCACAAATATGTAAATTTCATTTATGTAGCATTCCCCTCCAGTGTATCTTCAATTGACCCTTTTTGAGTTTAATATTTTAGATACTTGATCTGTTCGCACTGACTATCTTCAACGAGGGATCGCAGTATGCACAAATCGTAAAATTTTAGTGTCTATATTTTTCGTGTCATTGTTTTTAGCCAAGAAAATATTTTTTTAACAATTTAACTCAAAAATATGAGACGTAGTAGCCAAAGACGCTATAATTCATCTGATATCCAATACGTGCGAATGTTTTTTCGAACCTATCGATACTTGAAAACGACAGCTAAAATTTTTTCAGAACGGTATTTTAGCTTTGCAACACGATATAGTCAGTTTCCATATATGGTCAATTCGGTATATGAGCTGATATTGAGCGAACAATCACAACGTTCGGAACGCAATATTCGACGCTGAAAATTTAATGATTTTATCAATGACTTAATTCAATCAATTAACTGTCTTTCTACACCCTAAGCGTTTCATTGCTATGATCTGCTGTGATCTACCTACCAACATACGGGTTCTGTGACGTCACCACGCATGCGCGTTTGCTGCTATCTTCATTTTCACATCCCATTACTTTGAAACTGTTAATCTTGGCAACGAATCTTAGAGGTTAAGAAGATCAAACACAAAAGGTAAAAAAGCCAATCACATGATACTGACATCAAATTACAGCTTTCGTTAATTTCGTATTTTTCAGAATTGAGTAGCAAGTTCGAAGAGTAACCAGATAAAATCATCAAAACCGCTGATTTAAGCTGCGTAAAAGGCAACGGAACTTCGTATTTTACAATGGGATAAAGTAGCAAAATTCAAAGAGTTGACAGGTAAAATCATCAAATTCCAATCATCGTATCAAAGAATCGCCAATGTTCTGGTTCTAACTTTTAAGTTCAATAGAATTTAGCACCCTTTTGTTTTCACTGTATCTCTTGGGAGCTTACTTAACATCTGCAAATCAATGATGTATGATCCGCTGAGATCGAAAACCCTACCTTCCCGGCTTTCCTGGGTAATTTTTGGATAAGTCAACTGAGAGAGTTACCCCTATCCACGGGCGCTAGGATAAGATCAGTATATAGTTTATGAATCATAGTGTAGCAGCTAGTATTACAATTACTAGTGACCGTTATTTTCACCGAATTACGTCCGAATTGTCCTTTACTATCCGTGACAAATGCTATACTTTGAGATCTACCGACTCCGAAGCATTTTAAAAATCTGAATATGTACTTACATGCACGATGTTATTATTTACCTTAGAGCTTTGCTGCCTGGACGCTGTTCGACAGCAGCTTCAAAGCCGTCAGTGACAACCTGAGCTACCTCTCTGCAAAAGAAACAGCCACAGATGACAAGTTTAGTAAACAATGATTCGCTGAACGGAGAATTTGCGTAGTGACTAGATTTCTACTATCACCAGATAGATAGTGTGTACGGTAGCCAATCGGATTACAGCATTTGCGTAGATAGTGATTAAATGATAGATAGCGTGTTCGGTAGTCAATCGGATTACAGCATTTGCGATGGATAGTGACTAGATTTCTACTATCACCTGATAGATAGTGTGTACGGTAGCCAATCAGAATACAGCATTTGCGAAAGTTAAAAACTAGATTTCTACTAGCTATAGATTGCTTTCCAATCAAAGCGATGATGACACAATAGTTTTCATCTCAAGTCTCCATACAGAGAAAGTCGACGATAATGGAAACAAAATTTAGAAAGAAAGATCAAGTTAAAAGTAACTGAACATGAATAGATTTACCTGTTACTGGCGTCTTTCAAGGTTATCGTGCACGAGTCAAGGTTGAAAGTTAATCTTCTCTTCACATACTAAAAGGTAAAAACGAGGCATTTTAGTATCTACCAAATCAGTGCATAACCCTTTTCACGCGTTCTTAAAGTCAATACGTCACTGCAGTTGATCTGACCTCGGCGCAATGCTTACAAAGAAGGTGCAAAAATGTGAAACGTCTACCAGAACTAAATAACACCTTCAGATGGCGTTTCTCTAAAGCAACTAGTAGATTTCTCCACAGACTACAAATATAACTGGTCATAGAGCCGCAGCTACTCTTCAACTGTTCCAACAGATAACCATGCCTTGCCCTGAGAAAAATTGCAGACGTGCTGAAAATCGCACGCCTTGGTTCAGTTAGCGTGCGGTGGAGTGCAGTTCTATTTTTACATGCTTAACTATAATTAAATGCGAATTTGAGACTACCAAGTTAACTGGTCATAGAGCTGGAGCTACTCTTCAACTGTTCCCACAGATAACAGGACCCGGCTGTTCAAAAGCCAGTTAGTTTTAACACTGGGTTAAAGGAAAATTCAAACAGTTGTATCTTTACAATGAAAGGTTGGCTTTGCTTAACAAACACGGCTCAGAATATAAAATAACACAAACATTTTAACCACAAAGTTCAAGCCAGTTAACGGATAGTAAAAAACGTGGGTATGGGTTAAAATCTTAGCCCTTGGATAGGGCTAATTGGTCTTTCAACAACTTGGTCCAGGGTTTTTACGCAAAACAAAACCTACAACCCGGGCCAAATTAGTTAAGACTTTTTAAATTTTATATATTGAATTTTTTCACGGCAGAGTCTTCCCCCCTCCCCCCATACAATGTTGCTTTTAATTCACCAAAACATGATCACACTAACTCGACCAACATTGAAACGGGGGGAGGGGAGCAGTTTGGATTTTAAGGTGAATTAAAACGCTCTATTAGTTATTTTAACTACTTAAAAGTCTCAAGGTATTTTGGCCGGGATTGTAGGTCGTACAGTGGGTGAGCACTAATGCGTTTTGTATCACTAGAGAAAGCATGCTGCTGTGTAACTTTTCAAAAACCTGAACTGGTAAACTAGCTTGCGCTGCCGCGATTTTCGAAACCCTTTTCTAGACACAATTGCCAAGTGTTTAACTCAACTCCGTTAAAAGCTGTTTTTGGAAGAACTAAACGATGATTTTATTTCATCCCCTTACCTCTAGTGGGTACACAATTGGCCGCGAGTTCTCACTGTAATCAATTGCAGCATACAACTTGTCTTTTTCTTCAGTTGGGAGGGATGACACCTTTAACCTGGTCATCAAACTTTCTTCTACAAAACAAAACAGGCATATTTACAGCCAATCACAAATAACCCCCCAACATTATGCCATAATTTTATCCACAACATTGCGTGCATTGATTTTGGTAACTTTGCTATATCAGCCATCGTATCGACAATAATGCCAACATAACGTTTTAACACAATTCCTGGAACACCTTACTCTGCTAAAAGAGGCAGAAAAACAACAGCAAATTTGTAAAACCCATTAGGCCTCAGTGCCAATTTACTGTCTCCATACCTTAAGCGCAAATGCGCAACACTGCTGATTAGTTACGTTAAGTGTAAGGTTTTCTTACCCCATTTCTATGCACTTTATGAGCGACTTTATTTTTCAAGCGCTAGGAATTATGGGTAACTATACATGTCGCCATATTTTGTTAAGGTCAATTGTCTATGCTCCTATGGATGTTTTTTTATTTTTATTTATTTATCTAGAAGGAAAGAAAAACTACAAACTAAATAATTTAACTAAATAAAGTTTTAAAGTTTCTCCACTTTGCATCATATAGAGATTTATTGTGTATCTTAACACTAAGGTCTTCGATGTTGTGCATACAATGTAAATATTTTTGCAGACTTTCGAATCTTATAGGACGCCCCTCCATTTTACTTTTGTATATATAGAATTTTGACATTAGTACAATAAAATTTATAGTATCCGTATTACATGTGTTTTTTGTGTAGCCTATTGTAACCATATTACAGGAGAAAGGGATGATAGTCCCTGTTTTGTTAGTTATACAGATGGAAAGGGCGTCCTATAGATGTTGGGCTATACTACAATATCAGAAAAGATGTTTAATTGATTCAGGTTCGTTTTGGCAAAAAGTGCACTTATCACTCTCAAGGATACCCATCTTCTTAAGAAGTGTGTTTGGATGATTTCTTTTCAATGAGCCAACAGGAATGGAAAACAAAGCTTCAAAAAGAGGAGATATGATGATGATGATGATGATGATGATACCGTGATGACGTTTTCTATTCTCCAGTGCTTTATTAAAGACTCTATTCAATAAAACACACAGAGATTCGACATGTCAGTTATCAACATATCTGAAAAATAGGTTCTCAACGAGTCTAAATTATTCTATGCCTTCCAGGAAGCTAGTTAAGTATTTCATGGTTTCCGTAATGACAAGCGGGAGAGGCCCTTTGTCTGTCCGTGAATGAAGCTTTATCTGTCTTAGTTAAGACCCAAGCAGAAGCAGGTACTCATTCATACAGCTTAATCGGTTGCAACAAGTCAGGTTAAAGTGTTTTGCTCTTGACATTTTCGACTCAAGGAGTCACGGGAGAACAGAAAATAGGGCTGGAGGTCCCCTTCGAGGTCTGTCACTTGGGACCTACGGTATAACGCCCTTATCGGAGAAGACGCGAAGGTTTAACCGTTTGCAGATGTTGAAACAAAGGCAGCATCTTCTCAGTTATTTTAAGACCCTGAGTGAAGGTGCGGCACCGGGAATCGAACACATGCCTACCGCACAGCAGACTGGCGCCTTACTAACTGGGCAATGCAGTCTTGCTCAAAGACACGACACAGTGTTCTAAACAGGACCAGTCAGACGTTCTAGTTATTCGGCTTCTGTTCCGATGATGGAGGAACAACTTCATTTCAACTGACTGGTTTTTGGCAGGAGATAAGACCTGGTAAGTGTACCTTCATCCTTCCCCTCTGTTCTATTCCTTGACTCCTCGTGGTGTCCACCACCAAAACCCAGCCACTCCAACCAGCCAACAGCTTTCTCCGGATCTTCATGTACTTTCTTCTTAGCGGCGACCTAGATACCGCGTGCACATAGAATTTAAGTTATAACGTTAGATATAACTTAAAACAAATGTGATAAATAGAGACACACAGATAGATAGATGGGTAGATTGATACACAGAAAGACAGACAGACAGACAGACAGACAGACAGACAGACAGACGGACAGACAGACAGACGGACGGGTAGGTTAGTAGTTAGGTAGGTAGGTAGATAAGTAGGTAGGTAGGTAAGTAGGTAGGTAGGTAGGAAGGTAGGTAGGTAAGTAGGTAGGTTGGTAGATAGGTAGGTAAGTAGGTAGGTAGGTAAGTAGGTAGGTTGGTAAGTTTGTAGGTAAGTAGGTAGGTAGGTAGGTAAGTAGGTAGGTATGTAGGTAGAAAGGTAAGTAAGTAGGTAGGTATGTAAGTAGGAAGGTAAGTAGGCAGGTAGGTAAGTAGGTAGGTAGGTAAGTATGTAGGTAGGTAAGTAGGTAGGTAGGTAAGTAGGTAGGTAGGTAAGTAGATAGGTAAGTAGATAGGTAGGTAGGTAAGTAGGTAGGTAAGTAGGTATGTAAGTAGGTAGGTAGGTAGGTAAATAGGTAGGTAAGTAGGCAGGAAGGTAAGTAGGTAGGTAAGTAGGTAGGTAGGTAAGTAGGTAGATAGATAGGTAGGTAAGTAGGTAGGTAAGTAGGTAGGAAGGTAAGTAGGTAGGTAGGTAAGTAGGTAGGTAGATAAGTAGGTAGGTAGGTAGGTAAGTAGGTAGGTAGGTAAGTAGGTAGGTAGGTAGATAGGAAGGTAAGTAGGTAGGTATGTAGGTAGGAAGGTAAGTAGGTAGGTAGGTAAGTAGGTAGGTAGATAGTTAGGTAGGTAGGTAGGTAGGTAAGTAGGTAGGTAGGTAGATAGGTAGGTAAGTAGGTAGGTAGATAGGTAGGTAAGTAGGTAGGTAGGTAAGTAGATAGGTAGGTAGGTAGGTAGGTAGGTAAGTAGGTAGGTTAGTAGGTAGGTAGGTAGGTAAGTAGGTAGGTAGGTAAGTAGCCAGGAAGGTAAGTAGGTAAGTAAGTAGGTAAGTAGATAGGTAGGTAAGTAGGTAGGTAGGTAAGTAGGTAGGTAGGTAAGTAGATAGGTAGGTAGGTAGGTAGGTAAGTAGGTAGGTAAGTAGGTAGGTAGGTAGGTAGGTAGGTAAGTAGGTAGGAATGTAGGTAGGTAGGTAGATAGGTAGGTAAGTAGGTAGGTGTGTAGGTAGGAAGGTAAGTAGGTAGGTAGATATGTAGGTAGGAAGGTAAGTAGGTAGGTAGGTAAGTAGGTAGGTAGTTAAGTAGGTAGGTAGGTAAATAGGTAGGTAGGTAGATAGGTAGGTAAGTAGGTAGGTAGGTAGGTATCTAGGTAGGTATGTAGATAGGTAGGTAAGTAGGTAGGTAAGTAGGTAGGTAGGTAGGTAGGTAAGTAGGTAGGAATGTAGGTAGGTAGGTAGATAGGATGGTAAGTAGGTAGGTAGGTAGGTAGGTAAGTAGGCAGGAAGGTAAGTAGGTAGGTAGGTAGTTAAGTAGGTAAGAATGTAGGTAGGTAGGTAGATAGGTAGGTAAGTAGGTAGGTGTGTAGGTAGGAAGGTAAGTAGGTAGGTAGATATGTAGGTAGGAAGGTAAGTAGGTAGGTAGGTAAGTAGGTAGGTAGTTAAGTAGGTAGGTAGGTAAATAGGTAGGTAGGTAGATAGGTAGGTAAGTAGGTAGGTAGGTAGGTATCTAGGTAGGTAGGTAGATAGGTAGGTTAGTAGGTAGGTAAGTAGGTAGGTAGGTAGTTAAGTAGGTAGGTAGGTAGGTAGGTAGGTAGGTAGGTAAGTAGGCAGACAGATGTTCAAAAAGATTCTTAGTCTTAGTTTTATTGTCGTTCACATTACTTTTGCAATCATCGTTGTTTTTGATATTAGTTATGCTCTTTCATCATCGATCGCCAAAAGTAACAACAGTAATACCTCAAGTCTCGCATGCTGCCTGCTAACAAGAACTGTTGGTATATCAAGGTCATCTTCCAGTTCCTGGGGAACGAATAATGAAACAGGTAAGTCAAACAACTTGTCGTTAACACCGGCGAGTTTGTCGACAACAATCCAAATCTAAACTTTAAGCCTAACCTTCTTTATTAAGTCAAAATTCCAGAACTTTAATAATAATTAATAGTTAATACACTTATATTGCGTATATAGTAATTAAAACATAAATATAAAAGTTGAAACATACGAATATCAAAAAGCCATTCTAAAAAGATGTGTCTTAAGCAGGCTTTTGAAAGTCTCTAAGTTAGACGTATTGCGTAGAGCTACTGGTGGTGCAATCCTTTAAATTTTCGAGGAATACATGAAAGCCTTGTCGCATAATCTCAGACAAAAATATTTGCCTTTCATTCTTCTATGTGCAAAATAGAGGAAAACTAGAAAGCAAATAAAACGCAAATTATAATCGTATTACTGATTTCTTCGATCATGTATAAGCCATATCTGCCAAATACTTTATTAATTTGGTGTTTGCAAAGCTGAAAAGGTTAAAAACAGGAAAAACAAGAAGGAAGCTGCATTTTTTTCAGTGCCGTTCCGAGATCCATGAAATAGTTAATAATTTTACATACAAATAAAAAGCAGTTGACGACAGCGCTCGAAGAGAAAAAAAAATTACGATAACCTTGGCTGATATAGCAATTATATACAACCTAAATTCCGAAGAATTCTCCGAGTTTAAAATGAACCGTACAACGAAAGCGAGCTGCAAATCCTAAAACATCAACCATAGTTAATATATACGGACTGGTTAGGAAACCATTGTTGTATGTCTTTGTTTGACTTTTTCTTTTGTTTTCTGGTCTTGAACCTGCATAAAATACAAAAGGTTTTGAAATGCAAATCATCAAGTAGCCAGTCAAAACATTCTCACTAACACCTGAAATAAAGAATGTGCAGGGTCACGGTTCGTTCAACATAAAACAAAGCACCTTTGAACAGTCTTTGTATTTCTCTTTTGAGGTTTGCCGGCTTTCTTAACCAGTCCGTATATTAACTGTGCATCAACACCAATATACGGCACCTGAATCTTTGCGAGCACAGAAACTTTGTCGTACTCATCCAAACCACGTAATTTCATCTTATACAACGTCTTGTATGTCCGATATTTTTCTCTGCAAGAAAGGGTAGGAGAAGGCATCAGACCACTGCAAGTAATTGACAAACTTATGTTCTCAAAATTCGTTCATAAAAAGCTACACCTATAAATAATAGGCCGGCGGCAATTAACTGAGCGGTTAGTTTGTATGATTCCTAACACTAACGTCGTGGTTTTAACCCCTCCCCCCCACCCTGTAGATCACTGTTTTGTTTCTTAGCACAAGGCACTCTATACTTGTCTCAGTCGACACAGCAACAAAAATGAAAACCCGTATGGGAAACCTGTGATTGGTTTGTGGAATCAAAACACTAAAGAAATCCGGGACAATCACCCATTTAGCTTGCCACTAGGATCAGCATTTAGATTAATGTCTATGACGATACAATTTGACTCTAGATTTGAATGGGGGATAATTTCCGTACTGGGGAACACATCATTATGCATACAGTTTATTAATGGGTAAGTAGCGAGTGTTTAGGGTTTTGGAACATGAATAAACAAGTATGCCCCCCCCCCCAAAAAAAGAAAAACTTTACCTTGAATGGTGTTGTATGTTTAATGCGGTAAAACTGCTTTACAAATACATTTGGTTTGGAATCGAATGGAATCGAATCCCATTCCGAGGTTCTTACTTTAACGTGTGGACTCATTTCCTTTTTAAGGCTAGATCTCAGAGTGTTGTTCGTCAGCCCTTGGATTAATTAGTTAAAGCTTCAACTTTGCTTGAGACAAGTTAAGGAAAATATAGTTTATCATAAACTTGCTCAGTATGAAACTACTTATAGGTAATCGAATGTGTTCAAGTCAAATTTCGAAAAAAACACGCGTCTTTTAACCTAGTTCCAACAAATTGCCTGACCGCGGGGAGGGTAATTCTTTCAGAATTAGGCCAAAAGACAAGCGATTTTCTTCGAAATTTGACGAGGACTACTTCAATTACCTTTTAGTAATAACGCAGGCGAATAATTTTGTCCTTTTTTTTCTTAGTTTTACAAGACTTCGCGCGAGTGAAAATTCGTTTTGTAAACACCACATCTGATTTTTTCTCGCGTAATGTAATGAGCTAGTGGCCGTAGATAATTTGTAATTGCCCGTGTGAAATTTCAAACGAAGGTTAATTACAGATAAAATCAAGCGGCTGAACTCCGTCTATAATTGGTCTGCTTACCTGTGAGCTTTGATTCTTCTCCAAGACCAGGGTCGAATCCTCTCCTCGCAAATTGCGGTGAAGCCATACCGCCACCTGATATTTTTGCAAAAAGAGATAACTATAAATGATGCAACAAAACATGGTCGACTGTTATTAACGTATTCCACAGCAGTTTAAAATCTAATTTGAAATACTGTTACTCACACTTAAATACTTAAACTGGAGAGTGGTAGCATCGTCTCAAAAGACCTCAAAAACTGCGAAGCTTTTTGGTTATAATTACAAATTAACATGTTTATCTTCTGAAACGTGCTAAAAATATATTGTACCTGGACATTTCGCCTACTTCTGGTGTCTTCCTAATTCCATTTCCCTGGAAAATGTTATTTGTGCTATAAAAATGACCTTTTTAGAAGTCTTGCTGTATTTGCGATATTCAATTTGCCACAACGTTTAAAAGTCAACATTCTCGATTGAAAGTTCGATCGTCGGAAGTGACGTAGACATGATAATTCGGCGCTGCGTTAGTTGCTTGCGAAATACTTTCAACTATTTTCAACCATGGTTTATCGGTGTAGGGCCGGTGGTTGCTCAAACACTGTGAAAGGCGGTTGAGCCTGCACTCATGGCCTTCAAACTTGTGCACTTGAGTTCTCATGTCTACGTCATAGGTCACGCGTATCATCGAAGCAGAGCAACACTTCCGGTTGAGAAAAAAGGCAAAATTCAAAATTTTTTAGTTTTCGAGTTTTCGTTCGGGCACAGACAACACTTTAACCAAAGAGAGACTCCCTTTAACAAAATACATTAAAACTAAAATTTAAATAAATGATTAAATGAATGAACGAACGAACTAATGAATGAATAAATGAACAAACAAATAAACAAGCAAGCAAACAAAGTAATCAATTAAGTAGTTAATCAAAATATTTATGTGCTATGTGAACTGGAAGGGTTAAAAAAAGAAACTCAAATCGGTGTAAACAGCGACCGTACCAGGCTTTGGGAGCATCCTTCACCGGGACATCGGGCTGGTATTTGCGGTAAAGCTCATTTACAGCCATCAACTGGAACCCGTTTATCAATTCCATCATGTTTTGGAACTAAAACCAAGAAAAAGGAGTTTTGAATAATACCAGCGAAACACAAAAGGCCATTAATATTAAGTTTCACTAGAATATTTCAGAAACAGCTCGAAAATGAAAGAAAAAAGGAAATTTTGGCCTTTTTCAGAGCATGGGTTAAATGGAAGGCCAATCGGTCGGTCCTCTTTCTTGGGGCACCAAAAAACCCACAACATTTTTCGAAAAAGAGTAACGTAATAATGTTGTTCTGGCTTATTGTAGAATAAAACTTCGCGTTTTAATATTAATCCTGAGTAGTGTAAAGATTTTCTCAAGGATTATCAAACCTGAATGTGTGATAGAGCTATCGACAACTCTTGTTGAATGACTTCAATGAGCATCTGAAGAAAAAAGAAACTCAAATCAATCATTAAAGTATCAATAGAGGTCAAACTCTGACATGCTGTGATTAATCAAAGGCGAGTGTTAGAGAAACCGAAAAAGAAAAAACCCAAACTGCTCCAAGCAGGAATCAAACCCACGACTATCTGATCACATGGCAGATGCTCTAACCAACCCGGCATAGAGGCAACTACATTGGCAGAGAGAAAACGAACAACCCAAGACAAGCCGGACAATTCCAACCTAAGTCCCCCCACACTTGTCCACACTCCTCTCGGAAACGTAGATTGCTCTTTGGTGTCGTCGCACTACTTGAACCATCGGACTTGTTACACGACCATGGATGTGAATTTAATTTCCATTTATTATAGCAACGGTAATCACAGTTCTTCAGTGGCACTAATTTTACAGGACTCGGTGTTTACATTCAACACTATTGTGGGACTTGAACACTGATCGTAATTTGGTTTGTAAAAGATAAATGACGAAGCTTTCATAAGTTTTGGTCACGCGCAAAACCAAAACCTTTCTCGAGCCAAGAGGCCAATAATAAGAACGGCGCTCATCTCCAGTTTCCGCAGTGGTAAGCGGATGAGTGTAGACTCTTCCTGGACAGGCCACTAATCTATCGCAGGTTAGCCCCCAGCAGAAGCTGGTACTCATTTATACAGCTGAGTCGACTGGTACAAAGTCAAGTAAATTGTCTTGCTCAAGGACACAACACAGTGGTCTGGCCGGGGCTCGAACTCGCGAACCTAGGATTACGAGTCGAACACGCTAACCGCTCGGCCACTGCGCCGCTGACTTTGTTATAGGTAACATTTTTCCTAAATTAAAACAGATTGACAAGGAACAATCGTATCGTTTTACGTTGTTAATTGATCTTTCGGACTGGAAAGGATTCTTAGTTTCAAATCCATGGTATCATCCTTAGTTTTGCATAATTGATTTCAAAATTCCAAACTAAAAGACTTTATCACAATCGCCCGCCAATATCCCCTACAACTGAGTGTACTTCATTTTTAACATAGTGGGTTTCATGTGGTGCCACGCATTAGAGTGATACGTACTGAATAACTGACATGGTTTAAACTTCTATTAATAGAAGGAGAAATAGCTTACGCACTCTATTATTAAACTGACCAGAAAAAGATTCTAAATTTCTTGCTTTACAAAAGGAAATCTCGCGATTTTGTCCGAAAAAAGAATAGAAACTGAAAAACGTTGGATTTCAGGAAATTGCAAGTACCTTGGGTGTGTAAAACACAACTTGGGATGTCTGGTCCATGATCACATGAGATTCTGCTGAAATTGGCTCTAAAACTACGACATAACAACAACATTTAAGAGCATAAATAACTTATCTAGTAACAAACCAACAAATAATAATAACAACAAAAAGTATTGTCGTTACGTTAAATGTTTAAAAGTATCATTTAAAGTTTGAACACCTTCCTAACAAATTTACAGAAATGAAGCACTATATCAATGAACACTCCTTTCAGTTTTCAGGGATTTTATTGTAAATAGAAAAATTTTGGTACGGAATGCCGTTACAGCATTGTCAACAAAAGGCGAATTTCAGCTGACGTAATGCTTACAAACAAACCTTTTCAAATCAAAACACCTTGGAGACATGAAACAAAAAAACCTTAGTCTAAAACCACCAGTGAGAAAACAGCTGACTCACTAATAACAATGAACGAAACCCTTCTATAGAGAAGGGCTTGGTAAAGAAAGAATAGTGCAAGTTCAAGGATGTTTAAAAATGTTAACAAAAAACTCGATACAACTTTTTTTCTAAAACATTCCCTTAAGGAAGTTTTCGAAAATCAAAACCTAAAGATTTATTTTATGGACTAAAAAAGTGTTATTTGCTCTTAAAATAATTTTAGTTTGTGATAAGATAAGGAAATGCTGACACATCTTAAACGTTTTTACTCTTGAATCAAACTTACTGAATTGAAAGTGCTCCGGAGCGTATCCTTTTTGTGATATTCCATTTCGCATCAGGCTCTGCAACCAGATTTGTGTCTTTTGACGTCAACACTCTTGCTCATAATGACAAAACTATCTACATTTCTAATTGACCAATCACAGCGCGCAAAATTATTAAGCCAGATAATAAAATGAAATATTGCACGGCCTACCTTCCAGTCTGGAGCACTTTCACAGAAGTCCGAAGGCGTCACGTGTGTGTTCCAATAAACGGACAGGAAATCAAGACTAATAAGCTGTTAGATCAGGAAAAAAATTGAAGTACAAAATCAACACATTTATCACTGTACCAATTAACATCATACCTCGAAAATAACTTATACATAAGTTAATCACTAAAACGTTAAAAACACGAGTAAAATCCATGTTGATAAACTGACTAGGGTGGAAAGGGAAAAGAAACAAATTTGCATTTTCTCTCGTTTGTTGTATAGATTAATTTAACGTACCTTGTGCACATTTTTAACTAAGGCATCAACAATGGCTGGTTTCCAGAACTCGTCGGTCGTCTGTGGAGGCATTTACTCTTGATGTTAGATATTTTTGGAAACATTGACTCTTAACTGTAGATCCAATTTCTTTAAATCATTAACTCTTTACCATATAGCCCATTTCTTGGAACCATTAAATCTTAACTGTAGTTCCCAGTTCTTGGAAGCATTTACTCTTAATCTTAGATCCCATTTCTTGGAAACATTAAACCTTGACTGTATTTCCCATTCTTGGAAACATTAACACTTAACTGTAGCTCACAGTTTTTCGAATCATTAACTCTTTACGGTAGATGCCAATTTTCGGAATCATTTTAAAAATCTTAACTGTAGATCCCAGTTCTTGGAATCATTAACTCTCAACTGTAGATCTCAGATTTTGGAACCGTTAACTATTGACTGTAGATCCAAGTTCTTGGAATCATTAACTTTTAACTGTAGATCCCAGTTCTTGGAAGCATTTACTCTCAACTGCAGATGCCAGTTCTTGGAATCATTAACTCTTAACTCTAGATCCCAGTTCTTGCAAACATCAAATTCTATTTTAAAGCCTGAAAACTTCATTTGTCAAGTAGTAGAACATAAAAAATGGTGGTATAAAACGAGGCAAAGCTGTTTAATTCCCTGCTTTTTGACCATGAGAGTACAAAATGCGTCAGAAACTGAATTGGCGATAATAAACATACGTTACGCTAAGACTTGAATCATATAAAAACGATGAAAGGTTTGACAAAATCTATAGTAACTCTACCTCGGCAGACAAACTGCTCAGCGTGATTCCGAACACAAACGGGCAACTGCTGGAAGTCACCTAAATTGGCAAATGGAATTTGTACCTTAAAATAGATACAATATCAAGTAGCAGGAGATAAGTTGAGACAGAGCCACGGCTCCCGTGGTTTGGAGTACAAGCAAAACGGATAACAGACACTATTAGCATCGTGTTTACGGCAGACGGCGAACGCGTTGATGTCACGTGACCATGCCCTGCAGTCACGTTTGCAGTTTCCAGTTCGTGTTTTGACAGGAAGGAACCTTCTCTTGCGTAAGCAAATAGGTGAAGATTTTTTGAAGTTTAAATCCCGTAATCTCGCGTTTGAAGCTTTAGACAAGATTCTTGAATCCTTTTCCCACCTTGTATTTGTATTTTTGGTTGTAAAACATGAAAATCCATACATTTTCAGTCGTAGAATTTGGATCGTTCAACAAGCGGGAAGAAACAAAATATATGGCGGCTCACATTTTGCAACCAGTGCAAACGATATGCTAAAATCGATTTTACCATAAGCGGAAACGGGAACCTCAAATCGCTATCTGCGGTTTGCCGTCCTCCGTAAACGCGATACTAAAAGTGTTTAGTAAAACTGATGAAAAACGCCAAGGAACGATACAAATTGCACACTTGCAGTATACTTTGGAGACGATAAAGCCTTACCTTATCTTCATAACGGACATGGATGTTTGCAAGTGAAACCTAGGGGGTCAAGAAATGATACTATGTGGTGAGGTTCTGAAATGGTCCCAGGTGCATTCATAGACAACCGATAACCAAGAACTATTGTAAGTGCTACGTTTTTAAAATTTAATTACCTGATTTCCTTTCTAACATGACTCTTAAGCGTCTGAAACACCCTCCATAAGTCGAAAAACAAATAAAGCACTTTTAAACAAGGAGAGATAATCATGTTTCCCCGTTAACAAAACCAAATGAAAACCCTCTCTTGTCAAAGTTGTTTCAAAAACAATTATAACCCACTGGAAAAAGCGCAGGAGAACGAGAGGTTTTGCCGTAAAGAAAAATGTTACTCGGAGAAAGATAAGGTTGGCTTTTTCAACCAACAAATACAAAAGTTTGAGTTTTTTGTTTGATAAAAAATAATAATAGTATAAATAATTTAATAATAATAATTGTCATAAACGTGCAATAAGAAAATAAACACGCTTAATCTCAGCCTATTTAAAAATTATTCCAAGAGCCCGCTGTGGGTATGAGATGATAAAGAGCCACAGAGACAGCGCTGAGTTGGTTAAAAATAATCTCACATCCAACAAGCGCGAAAGGAATAATTATTGTTTTATTAAATATCCTGAGTTTTCAAAACCTATCGGTACTTGAAATTGATAGCTAAATTTTGTTCAGAACCATATTATTGAGTGAACCAATCAGAACGCTGGAAACGCAAAATTCGAGGTTGAAAATTTAATAAAGTTTTTTACACATTATAACCCATTGAAAAAATGTATATGTCAAATGTAAAAAAAATAAATTTTCATGAAAGTGAAACGTTTCATACCTGTAAGTTCTTCAACACCTGGGCAATTAGTTTGTCAAAAAAGGAATCTTCCTCATCGTCGGAGTGTTTCTCGTCTGCAAAACACGAGGGAGCAAAATGATAAATGTCAGTCAGTAATAAAACTGGGCGGCCTCTTGCTATGTAAAACTTTTTAAATGTCGAGTTAAGGTCCGCAGTTTTTCTGTAAATGAAAACAAGCATTAGCCGCTAAAGACCCGTTATTATTACCATGGCGTGTTAAAGCAGTTAAAAGAAATGATTTCTAAGCCAAAATAAAAGTGCGAACGAAACGTCTGGTTATGTGAATTCAACACAAAGCTAAAAACTTTTATTTCTTATAGACCGAAATTTGGAAAAAAAAGATTGATAGAGAATAAAATCGCATACAGTTTCAGTGGTCGAAAACTAACTTTGATATACTAACTATGGCCCAACTACACTCGTATATTCTCGAGATAGAAATTAGATATGTTACATACAACAAATCGGCCAGCGTTCTAGCTAAACGAATGGGTGCATTTTGAACATTTACTCGAGTATTTTGAACGATTTACATTGAGTATTTTGAACGATTACTCGAAACAATGTAATTCTGAACTAAATTAGTCAATCAGCAGTTTTTTTCTTGTTGATTGATTTTTTTATAGTGTTTGATTAATTTTGTAACTGCCCAATCAGCATTTTAAAACAGATTGATTGTAGAAGTCAATCTCGTTTAAACTGAAGAACTTGAGAATAATTCTATAAGCGATATATAAATTGGGACACCCTGCCATTTCAGGTTCTCCGCCCATCTTCTGCATATTGCAAAATCTGCTCTTCCACTAACCCTTAATAATACAGAAAAGAAAGTCTTCCATATCTATACATTAACATTACTAATGGGTAAGCCATCAAAGTGCATTAAAACGCTGTGTTCTTGTCGAAAGTTGTGTATCAAATTTATTGTCTTTGCAGTAAATAGTTAGAGCCCAGAAGTAACAGTAGTGGTATGGTAAGATTAGTTGTAGTTGGATTAGTGTAGTCCTGAGAAGAACTGTTGTCATGTGAGTGACATTTCAATAACCTGTGCAGAAGTCATTGAGGAATAGTGCATCAGTTGAATGCTGCTTGTTCAATTAAGTTATGTTATTGGATGTTGGATTCAAGAAATGTTTCATGACAGGTTGTTTTCAATCCATAAAGTAATTTAGTTAGCTTGTTCTGTTCCGTTAGCTGTTTTTTACATCATGAATGAGCCATTTGTAGGGTACTGCTATTAATCATGACACCTGTTGAGTGGAGTCCATTCTAAGTTGGTAAACCATACCATACAATTTACTGTCTTTATTGAAATTTGCAAATGTTTATTTATTACAATTTAATGGCATTACTTACAAAGCAAAAAAGGAATATATATATATAGTAAGGCCACAAGGATAGTCTGCAAAAGAGTCAAAGACATCATACAGGGCAGACTACATTATACAATATAAATAAAGGTATCAATTACTCAACTAATTGAGTATAAATATATCTAAAATATATGCAAAAACTAAATATTGCATTATTTTGATATGCAAATTAGAAGCATACATTCACATGCTGAAAAAATCAAGAATTGAAAAGCTTGAACTAGAAACCAGTTAATTATATAATTGAATAATCATTTCTGTCTTTGAGGGACTGGAAATCCCTCAATCCTTTCTTAAAGCTAGAAATACTTACTGACTGATGCACTGATAATCAAATGTTACATATGACTATTGCAGCCACTTGGTGTGAACTCACATATTAAGAAGTCACATTATGTACAAACTTTATTTATTTACTTACTTATTTATTTATTTATTTACTTATTTATTTATTTATTCATTCATTCATTCATGCAATTCATTTATTTATTTATTTATTTATTTACTTATTTATTTATTCATTTATTTATTTTATTTAAGCCAATATTTATACAGGTGTGTCCAATTAAGCTGTTGCTGGTTTAAATGGAGGCCTGTAAAAAATAAATAAACAACTAAAAGAAATATACATATTCTAACGATTGAAGTACAGTTAAATGTTGATAATAATACTGAAAGGTGGAAAAAAGAAATAATTAAACAAACAAGATACTAATTACACAAATGGAATTTTAGCTCTTTTTTAAATCTTGGCAGAGATGTTATTTGCCTAAGGACTAACCTTTTTTTTCTTGTAGTTTGTGAGCCTTCTCAATTTTTTTCAGCCTTTTTCTCTTGGATGCAATCTCAGCAGCTTTTGCTCTTTCAGGATTGTACTTTCGACCTGCACAAGAGAAAGTCATATAACTGTACCTAAACACTGTTATACTTTAAAACCAAAGAAGGATTAGTTGATTTCTGGTTTATAATTTCATTACATATTTATTAGTATAAGATTAAACTCAAAAAACACTTAACAAGTTTGCATCTCTCAGAAATCTATTTATAAATTTTAAAGTTACATGACCTGTATAAACTCTAAGTCAAATGTTGTTTCTTTCATAGATCTATTTGTAATTAATTAAAAATATAAATTATTCATAATCTATTTGTACTTAAGGCAATCAAATGATTATGCATATGATTATTTTATGTTACCTCCCGAGTTGTCAAACTACTTAATAACGATAATCAAGGTCCTACAAGGTAGTTCAATATTTAAGCCCTAGCTAGATTTCTTTTGAACTGCCTTCCATCCTGGAGATCATTTCTGTCATTTAGCTGTACTGATATTCAAATAGAATATTTATGTGCGTGTACCATATGCATATGCTACTGTTTTACACAACATTCTTTTAGCTACTTTCTGTAATCTCCATGATGGTTATTAAAAAAAATTGATTGATTGATTGATTGATTGATTGGTTGATACATCTAAGGATCCAGTAGATGTAAATTGATATATTGGAACAAGATAACTGGCACTTTTTGGTAAGTTCTAGTTCTGAGTACCACCATAAGTAGTTCTTTGTAGATAAAGGCTTGACTTTAAGCACTAGTCAACTGTAAACCCCCCCATCCCTCCCAGGAAATAGTTTGTCTTTTTGTCTTGTTCTTTGCTAGTTATCAATTCCTGCTCCCAACAGAACCAATGATTTAAAACAACTAGTAGGTAATTTCAGTGTTGTACCGAAGCTCACTCCTGGTCAAAGCACAATGTTTCAACTGTAGATAATTGAATGGTGAATAAAAATACACAAAGCAGCAGAACATCAATACTGCCTTTTCATAAACATTACTTACAAACCTTTCACAGGTCCTGCTACAAGGTAAATGTCTTGCAAGGACACCTCACATGGCTGTGAGTAAATATCAGTCCATGGTATTTTTAGCTCAATCTTGCCTATAAGGTACAAAAACAAGTAATGCCATCACAATAGCTATAACTAGCAGGAATCATTTACAGAAAAAAAAGTAGTAAACTTTTTCGAAATAGGGCCTAGAAGAAAGTTACCGTGTAATCTAGTTACCCTTATTTCAATAAAGTGTATTAATTTATTATTATTATTGTTATTATTATTGTTATCATTATTATTATTATTATTATTATTATTATTATCATTTTTATTATTATTATACTACTTATCCTTAATATTACTATTGTAATTAAGTAAAACAGGTAGGCAAAGCCAACCTTACAAACCTGGATATTATTCAAACTTTTGAAGATCAAAATCAGTTAAAAAAACATAGAAGATAATATGTTGCTTTAATTTTCAAACAGCTGGTCAACAAAAAAGTGAACCTTTGCCACCTGTAATGGGGTGTGAGCAGCCCTATCGCACCCCTTGCACCTCTTCCCCCCCCCCCCACGTGGTTCCCCTACAGGCCTGGTATAGAACTATATAGCTAGTTCAAGTCTCACTTACCAACATAGCCTTTGATTACTTCAACAGGATAATCAAGGTCATCCTGAAAAATACAAAAAAATTTAAGTATTGGATTGAGAGTGTTATAGTTTATTATAGAGAGAGATCATAGGCAAGGAACCTAGGGATTGTAGGTGCAAGATCTAGAAATTTTTGGTGACTGTGCACAAACTTATAAGTATTAATTTTATATTTATATAATACATTTTATCCATATCATGTAATTGTTTATCTTATTGTTCGCTAACAATGGAGACTTAGCTTGTAGGGGACCTTGGGTCCTATTCTCGGTCACCCTCATTTTCGATCCACTGAAAATATACTAAATAAACAAAAAGCTGGGGATTCGAATGGTCAGGAACATGATTTTAGCAAATTTATGGAAACTGTTCAATTTTTTCTGACCAGTACTGTATAAGAGTCGTTTTATCCATGATGCAGTGATTATAAGCATTAGAAAGCATGACTGGTAATCATTTAACTCAAGAAACATAAGTTTGAGCCCTGGTCTGATCACTGTGTTTCATGTTCCTGAGAAAGGCACTTTACCCAACTCAGTTGCTAAGCAATAAAGTGTGTTTGTGTTAATCCTAGCTATAGGGTTATGAGTTCAAGACTTTGCAGCCAGACCACTGGGTTGTGTCCTTGAGCAGGTCATGCATTTCACAGTTTGTTTTTTTCCGATCAAACCATTTCTCAAGCCAAGTGACCCACGAAGCTGGCACTTATCTCCGGTTTTAATTGTGTTAAGTGAGTGAGACTCTTCGACTCCCCCTGGACAGGATACTAATCCAATGCAGGTTAGCTCCCAGTAGAAACTGATACTCATTTATACAGCTAAATGGATTGGATTAAGTCTGATAAAGTGTCTTGTTCAAGGACCAGGCCCCTCAGAACAAAATTGATATGGGGGGGGGGCTGTGAATATAGCATAGTTCTAAGTGCAGTCAGTGTTAAATTGAAAATTAATCCAACATGAAAACTGTGAATGATGAGAAATTTTGGGGGCACAGGACTGCAGCACTTCTCTTCCCCCCCCCCCTTCCTTTCACTGGACCTGATGACATAACACATGAGACTATAATACAAACTTCGGCTGGGGCATCACTTGTATTACAGTCTCATCCACAATAATAACTAAATATCAGAAGTACAGACAAATACATGATCATGCACATGCACACTAGATTAGTAGAGTATTTGATCGTGAGTCCAACCCTCTCAAAGTCATTCATCAATGAAAACAATTGTTAAACATAAAAATGTTAATTTGAAGTTCAAGCATAAATGAGACGTACCAGAGCATCATTCCTTAGTTCCAGATCTGTCAACTGTACTTCTCCTTTATCAACAAAACAATATAATTATTCATACAAGACATTGCAATTGGTTAGTACTAGACATGCTAATATTAATATTATGTGACTGTGTAATGCAAGTGCCCATTCTAAACTTTAACTAAATTTGTACATCATATAAAACTCTGCCTTTTTTCCTGATGTTTGTTGTCAAGCAAAACAAGACTGAGAAGCATATATTATTCTCAGAGCAACTCAATTTTGATGTAGTTTCCATCCACAATTCTGTTTGTGGCTTTCCCATTCCTCCGAGGGCCTGATACTCAGGTTAGTTTCCAGCCTTGCTGCATCTGGGCCCCCACATTACATAATTGCTGCCTCATATTTTGTCAGTTGGTGTCAATATGTATTTGACCTCTTTACAGAAAGGAGTGCTATCTGATTTAATTTGGAGAAGCTCACAAATATTACAACCAAGAATTAGACTTTGAAGATACTGCAGAAATTAATGGGCCAAAGTTATTTGGAAAACTTGAAATTGCAAAAGAAGTTCTCATCAGCAAGTTCAAGTTTTAGTAGACCAAATCATCTTCTTTCAGTGTCAAATACATGCTTGATAATAACAGATTTACAGCTAGACAGCTTTCTCTTTACCTGTATTAATAACTAGTCTTACAATAAATCAAACAGAGTACAGCACGCAGTGCATGGTATGAAATTCAACTTATTTTCAGGGGCCATTGGAGTATATTTGGCATTGTTGGGGCTAAGCACAGCAGCATGAGAGGCGCTAGATTTCTAGGGATCTCCAGAAATGCATTTTTTTCTACCAATCCAAATAAAATTTTGCAAAATTTTTCACTTCCTTGCCAATTATAGTTACTTTTTTAACATAGTCCACCAAAACACAAAATTGCTGAACAAATTGCTACTACAAAAGTCTGTTTATTACATGATTGAAGTACCTTGTCTAAAAAATTATTAGTGGGGCTATAGCCTACACAGACCCATAGCTCCGCAGTCCCTGTTTTAGCTGCATTCTTATCCGAAACTTGCAAATTGATGTTACTCTGCCCACCCCCACTGCTCCCTCCCCTTAATAATTTCTTGCTCTCCTACGTATATGCTGCTTGTACCCATGGCCCAAAAACAGTTTGAGACAAAACTACAAATTGAAAAATGTTTGACACTATATCATGGTAGATTGTAAGTGATTTGCATAGGAACCAGATGCTGTTACAATATAAACATCGAACAACATTGTAAAAGTGTTTTTTACGTCACAATTAATTAAATAGAGGATATTACACGGCTGCGCGGAAATATGAATTTTATCTTTCAGTGTTGAAAAAATATCTCACAAGTAAGCGCAAAAAGTTTCATATCAATCACATGTGATGATATGGAAATCATTCGCTCTTATTGGCTGTTTTTGATATCACCATGTGTGATTGATATGGGTGGCTTAAACGCTCTATATTTCACCGATCTACTATGTAAATATCGAACTAAGTATGTGATAACCAATATCAGTAAGTAACAATACGCAGCTCATTAGTATGCAAAAAGCTCAAAAAGTAGTTACATTAATTAAATCGACTAAATGATTAAAGTCTTCCCATCATTTTACTCGATCTTAAAGAAAGAATCTAAGTTATATATACAGTGAAAACTCAATACCTTTAACGAATATCTGTCACCATGCGATTTCGTTTGCATGTACAGATGCACGTTGGTCGGGTTATCGAAATTTTTGGACATATATATATTATGCATTTGAGCTTGTTTACATTTTTAAGTTAGAAATAAATTAAAGCTACCTAAAGACCTTAATACATCTAAATTTAGTTTTAAGAGAACAACATGTAAAAAAAACCTGTGTGTAGAGAAAGACGCACGTACGGTTGTCGATTTCAAAAAGATCGCGTTGATATTTAATATTGTAGCTTAACAGGAAAAGCCAAAATTTAATCTTCTATTTATGATAACTAGAGTATATATTACCGAACTTTACTGCATCGATTCATCTCGCAAATTACTTACCACTAAGTATTTTCAACTCCAAGTTTGCCGAGTCTAGGTCTTTGATGTATTTACCAAGCACTTTGTTCAAGACAGACACGGCCACATATGACAAGGCCATTTTAGCTTCGATCCTTAACCGTTACTTTCACTAGTAATAAGGATTTGCAGATAAATCAAATATGCCACAGTTTGCATCGTTTATACCGGATAGCTTGTCCCCTAGCCATCTGGACAGGTCTTGACATTGCTTAGAGTCGAATATGTTTTCAGAAGGATAAGATCAACTGCAACTGACAGGCATCCGGTAGAGTCCAGTCCTTCCGTTAGCTGTTGGGCAAAAAAACCGGATAATTTCCAAGTTGCGGTTGGCAAACAATACGATTATTATGTTATGATGAAACAGTGTTTGCACAGAAATTAACTGGGCGCTTCATGAACTCCTATGAGCTTCGACCAGGTTTCTCGCTTGACCTCGAACGTCAAGATTTATTGAGTCAGGCGACAGCTCGAATTGCATTTTCTCAGAAGACCCCAGGAAGCAAATTGTGGCATTTCCATGAGTCTGTTATATATCAAACAGTGATCAAAAGTTCCGCAAATGTTATAGAACGAAGTACGTGAGACGGAGCACGTCTTAACAACAATATCAACAATTTTTAAGTTATGTTAGTAATGTAAAAATAAAATGCACCAAAAGATATTCTTCGTTCGTATAACTAACTTTGATCTCCTCCAATTCTTTGGGAAGTATACATAAAAATCGACTTGTAAGAGCTGAGTTTATTGCTAGAACTAGTATTGACACGTAATGGTTGAGGCCAAGAAAGTGCTGAGAAATTGAAATCACTTTTAAAAATCCGAAATCGGTGAATAATCGCAAAAAATCAACTTAAGAAAACCGTTTTCGATTCCTGCACATAAGTCAAAGTATAATCGAAAAGTGGTCGATGCACTTTCCGTTCATTCATGTGTTTCTTCAACAATTTAAAGCCAAAAATTGAAAAAAAAAATTTTTTTGTTTCGTTTTTGGGTGATTTTAAAGAAAACTCGGCTTCTGACACACCTTGTAAACCTGTTAAACAACAAATACACGATTCTCTGTGTCGAAAAACGTTGAAGCAATAAAGGTTTAA
>JAOBRD020000003.1:5003-15926 GCA_027575215.2 Hydrozoanthus sils
CCCCCCCCACCACGCCCTTTTTCTTACATTCTCTTATATTTTTTTTTAATTCCCCTGGCCCCTCCCCCTGCTATGGCCCTGCTATTGATCAAGACTTAATTCTTCCTACACTATCCCAATTATGGTTTCAAGCTTGTTGGGAGAGTATAGCATTCCATACATACTGTATTCATGTGCATTGTTTTCCACTAGGTCCTTCAATTTGAAAAACTGCACAAAAGTTATGATTTGTAATAATTTATGGTTAATGCCATCTCAGTAAGCAGCAATTTTGACCATATCAATTTTAATTTACTTTATAAAGAGGTTTGTCTTGATGCACTATACACCAAGGAAAAAAAACACCACAAACCAGTCAATCTGCAAAACAATAAAAAGGAGGGGTGCCTTTAGCTTGGACCAGTTAGAGTTTTGTTGTTTTATTTAAAATTGTTTTCAATCTGTAAAAAGTTTCAATGTTTTGGAGAGCAATACAATTTTAATTACTTTAAAAAGTCATAAGAAACTTGTACTAAAGGGCAGGCGTTTTTGTTGAAAAGGCCAGTTCTTCCTGATCTATTTTTTTTAAATATTATTTAGATCTTGGAGAACGAAAATGTTGTTCGACCTCTATACCAAAATAATTGAAATGAAATTTAAAAAGAAAATCAGTCTGGGGAAACAGATATTTTAATTTTAGTCTTTGGCGGCTAGGCAGAGTATCCTATGCTACCAAAGTCAGCTAACTATGTCTTCTAATTCTCGCTACAACTTTTCTAACTGTACGAGAGAATTCTTGTTCGGTTCCTTATCCCTTAACTTGACGTGTCTGTTGTTAATATATACTAACCAAACCTTAACTTCCGTAAGATCAAAATACTTAACATTTTACTGATAAAGACTAAAAGAACATTTTAAAATTTATATTGTAACGCTTGTATTATAATACTCACCTTGAACGAGTATAGACGGGGAAAGCAACGAAACTGTCTGTCGCTTCTCTAAAATTTAAAGCTTGAAAAACGAACTCTGCAACTTTTATGTTTCGTCTTCTTGTAAAACAAGTATCAAACAGGTACTAGTGATGGAATTACCTTTATTTCCGTTTAATATTTATAAACTGAAGAAACTTCCATCGCTTGTTTGCTTTGACGAGAAAATCGGCGCCATTACTACATGAACGAGGAATACTACGCATGCGCTTGTTTATGGGTCTGGGATTGCAGGCTCAACTGTAATGTCAACACGTGTAGACCATTACGTGACTTAACCGAAATTGCGTGAGTGACCTTGTAAAGTTCCTTTCAATTTACATCAACTGACCACATACAAAACAATTCAAACCGAAAAGAAAACTTACAGACACGCAAACGAAGACTCATGTGAACGACACTTCTAGTACTAAAATTAAATCGAAGTTAACAACAGAAGAGAAAAATATAGGAAAGAATAAAACTGTTTTTCTTGGCGCCTGTATCTTGTCTTTGACACGAAAATTTAATTTTCTTACTACTCTATCTCTAGTTAAAATACACCACAAACAAGTTGTTATTAGACTTCAGTAAACACAGCGAGGGAAATATCTAGCATCTATTTCTCATCTGTCATCTTTTTCTTCTCAAAATCTTACTTGAAACCACAGAGTGATTATCTTCATTTAATTTTTCTGCTGTTGAATGCACTGAAGGGACAAAGCGTGGGCGTAAATAAAACTTAAACTGTGAATAAATGAAATGTTCAAACTCTTGCTCAAACAATATCAAGACACGCAATTATAAAAGAAAAACATGTTTTAATTCTATATAATAGTTCTCATAAAAACGAAACGAATATGTTTTCAAAATGAGACAGAGACAACATTAGACCAATATCTTCATTGGCTCGTGTGACTATGAGTACTTGAACAGGAAATTTAGAAATGGCAGTTAGTTTTTCCTTTTCCGAATAATTATTACAAACTGTGATGACACTTGGCGGCAAACTGATCATTCCGCGTCCGACCTCTCTGAGTCCGCACGGAACCCTGAAGGAAGCAAATTTTAACACCCGGTACCGGGAAAAGCGATTGCTGATATGACTTCAGAAAAGACAGCAAGTTGACATACATGCATGTCCGCAGCAGGTACGAAATTGAAAAAAAAATACTGACTTCAGTTATTTTGCCTTGGGGGGTATTTGCGTTTTAGATAAAGCGAACCTCGAGGCATATCTAAGGTATTACTTGAGTTTTGAGGCAGTTTCTCGATATCAAAATGATACTTGGAAGAGATATTAGTTTTCTGATCTGAAAAGATTTTTACCCGAAGCTGAGTAGGCGTCATTCATGCTCTTTTAATGCTCAGACTAACTTCAAGTGTCGTGACCCCGAATTTATAAACCAGTGCTGATTGGTGAAAAAGTTGTCTAAAATCAGGTGGCTTGAAATTAAACAAAACTGGTTAGCGAGTCACGAGATCGCTTGACTCACCCTCTACTGAGAAAACTGAAAGTTTATCAATTTTTATGCAAAAAATGATAAAATTGGAGCATTCTTGAGGATCAAATCAGATCGTATGCGGCGACAATTCATTTTTTCCTTACGAGAAGAGTTCGTGACACGCCAAGTTGCATGTCATATTTGGCTTGTACGGCTGTAGGACTCTTTCGCTTTATGATTGGTCGATTTCCGTAATTATAAGACTCAGGCAACACAGCCAAAAGTATAGTACTCAACAACTCACGCTATGGGAGTTTCGTTGGGTTTCTGTGCGATAAAAAAAGCAAATTTTCGGTATGTACCAAGAAGCATTCAAAACTGGTTTTTCTTTTTATTTCGGGAATTCAGGCTCCTGAGGATTCATGGTTTTAAAAAGCGATCATTGGAATGGGGCGGACTGAACTCATCTCGACTGGCTTTGGCCAAATTTTGTTTATTTCGGTAGTTTAATTATCGCTGGCTGATGTTATTTTTTCAAGAAGTGCTAAGTGAAAACTTCTAGAACAAGAATGATTATTCTGTCGATGCTCGCCAGCTGAACAGAATCTCAAATCGAGTACCCGGGTCGCACCAAACGAAGCCGAAAGAGTCGGTGTGTATTTGCGCTTCATTCTCGGAACTTGTTTACTTATAGGGCAAAGGTAAGCCACAGTTTGATTTTTGATAAAAGGTTTTAGTAACTGATTGCTTTAGCTTAACCAATGATTTTCATATATTTTGTTCCTCAATACTTGATTCATGTTTAAAACGACTAATCTCGTGACTGTACAACTACAGTTGTTGAATTTCCTTAGAAATGGATGAGCCGTTCATTTTCGTGTATATTTCACCGCCGGCGTCTTCGCATTTACAACATAATTGTATTAGTCTTACGCTCCATCAGATTCAAGTTAATGCCTGATACCTTGCAAAAAATGTTTTTCATGAAAATTGGCGGTTTTGTTGAATTTAAGGGTGAATCTATGTTCCGTCGGCTTGTGGTTCGTCATGATGTACCAGATAGATTCATGTATATTGAAGGCGGACGCGGCGAGTTTTTCTTGCCCTCAACACATGCAAGTTGTGAATGCGAGCTAAACTTTAAAGAAGGAACTTACTAATCACTGTCCTTTTTCAATACTCCTCAACACTCATGTTAAGAAACTTGAATTTCGACAGATTATGACCTTATGATTATCTGCTTTTTCTTTGTTTTCTTGCTGTTAGCAAGTGCATGTGCAAAACTCGTCTCGCGGTTCCTCATCAGTGAAATAGACTTCTCCCGTACGTTTCACGGGTTGAGCGGCAGTGAGAAGTTTTGATACAAGATCCATAACATATTAAGCTGTAGCAGTATAGAGATAACCGCCACGTTTACTCGAGAACTGGAAACTTGATATCGTTTATAGCTCGAAGGGGTTCAATATGGAGGCTGTTGGGCTTATGTAAACAGAAGATAGTCACAATGCCCTTATACTGCCAGAAAACGACAATTATTCTTTGTTGAGTTAAAACTTTAGCAGCAAATTTTCAGCACTTTAAGTGTGTTACTTTTATTTATCACCTTGTCTCTGCTCAAAATCTTGGGTTACTAACTGTGTTCAAAGTTCTTGTTTTTATCACTCATGCAAGTCCAAGCCTATAAACGGTAGCAATTTTTTTCATTTTTTTTCAATTTTTTTTTCATTTTTTTGTGCAATCATTCTCGTACATTGTACACTGCAGTTTTGAAAAAAGTGATTTTCACAGTTTTTAATATTTATGATTTTTATATATTTTTTATATTGTTTTTTTACACAGTATTCGTCTCCTCTCAAACCTTTTCTCGTACACATCTCGAGGGACATTTTGCATACTTACGGATAAGGAGTCGTTTATCACTCGTGTCGAAATTCACCGGTGCGGAAAACCTCAAATATTTCAGCTTTACATTTTTCCAGTTCTTATCTCGTTCTTGATCCAATAGCAACCATTTACTACTTTCCTTTACTAAAGTTTAGTTTGTGAAGAAAAGATTACTGTGACTAGTGAAGCCATCCTTAAAACTAAAACTCCAAACTGGCTTCCCGCACACTCTAGTCTTATTGTCGAAAACGGCCCAACACAACTCCAGAAAGTTTAAAAAATCTCGCACAGAAAATTAAATTTTGCGCTTCTCATTAAAGCCTTATTCGAATCTAGTGCAAGACTCCACTTTCTGGACGACTCTTTCTGGACTAAATAAAGTTTGAGCAAACATTCGCTTGAACTTCATGAACCGATAGTTGTATTTTCACCCAGAGGTTGAGCGAATAAACGCGGGAGGTTTAAGAGAAGAATAAAATTTGAATTATATAAAATTTAATGCTTTCTACTCATGCAGTCAGCCCGAGGGGTCAGTGCACTTAAAACCTGAGTGCAAACCACACTAAACTAACTGAACACCTTCCTTTCAAAAAGTTTCGAAAAGTACAAACGCTTTTACATTTGTACAGACTTGCAGTGCAGAAAAAGAATCAAGAACATATAACTTATTTACAATGGAGTTACAAACAGGGCAAAAAGTAGCAAAACGGTCAAGAACATTTTACAGACTTGTTAATTGTGAGGTGGTCGATGGCTTCTAATTTTCCCACTGAATTGAATTATTTCGAAACCACTGACACGTGCAAAAAGTGGCCTCTCGACCTTTCTATGATGACTCTTTCTAATAAACTGTTTCGACTGCCTGTTTTTAGCAACTTATTACACGCTAGATGATTATTCCCGTTTTGTCATTCTTTAGTACATACAAGCTTGGCTAGCGTGATTTGTTTGGTTTAGAAATAGTAGATATGAAACAACATATACCTCTGAAATAGTAGATAATGACTCAGAAACTAAGTGCCAGACGGAAGCTGTTGCTTCGTGTCCTTTTCAGGTTTATAACGATATTGCAAAACTACAGAAAATACCGGAGCATTCCTCAAAACACCAAGAAGGCAACAAAATTTGGTCAATAAGTTTTATTTGTAAGTTAAGCTGCTCGTGCGTGAGTTTGTCATGCTCTGAAATTCAACTAACGAAAGTATTTTTTTTATTTTAAATCTTTCTTTTGTTTGAAAGGAAACTTCTGTAGATCAATTGTCTCGCTGGGATATACTAAAACACTCATCCTATTTCGATTTCGGTGGAAAGTGGCTTAATGAATATCTCTACCTTGCGTCTTCGGCGCTCAGTAGATATTCTGTCACTATCCACCTCACATGAAACAGGACAAGTGTTAAATATACACTATAGCACAACCTGCATTATTTTATACCATGCTTAGCACAACCTGCTTGGAAACTGGACTCTTTTCTTTCAAGACTGATTAGGTTTTTGCGGTTAGTTTACAGCAGGGCTGCAAAAACAGCCCACAGCGATAAAAGGGATTAAGCCATGCTATGGCGAGGTGTATAGGGTAAATTTAATTATACTCGGTTGCTTGAATTTGCGCACGCTAAGTAAAGTTCTAGAAGATGGTTTCGAAAAAAGGCTACATTTTTCTTTTCAAATGTACAGTAGTTGTGGGTTAGTTTCTTAGAAAGTCGTCCGTTACTCCGTTATACAAAGTAAGCGACAACATTTTAACTAGTAACACGTTTACTTATCAATAATTTGTTGACCGCCATTGTAGCAATATATAGTTATTACGTGGGAGTGCGGCACCGCGCCGCACTGGCTAGCCCTCAGGCTAAAGATAGTCTCACTGTGGTCTCCACAGCATGCAAGGCTTAAAAGGTTATTGAATGATAGTGGTGATGACAATAATAATGATTTAAACAAAAGAATAGGGTTAATAATCATAATAATAATGAATAACATAAGTAAGCAATCATTGAGTATTCTTGTATTTAACCACGCGTTTTTACAAAGAAATGTTTCTTTTTTCGGCTATTTTTGGAAATGAAACCGAGACGAGAGTACGATTTCTTTTAATTAACCTTTTCACTGTTGTAAGAACCAGCTTACAGATTTTCATTATTTAATTGTAAAACATTTTCAACGACATGTTAGAAAAAAATTGCCTTTTACCTTAGAAAAGTTTTGCATTTGCCAGATTGAATTTCGACTTTGCAAAACCAGCTAAACTGTAAAGAAACTGTAGTTTTATGATGTAAGTATATCGTAGACGTTAAAAGGGTTAAAAATCTATTTCACCATAGGAGAAGGGGTAAAGCGGGCAGGTCGGTTATATGTAGAAACAGAAATTGGATTCTAGGAAGGGTTACGCGATTCTAAAGCTAGTGTAGCATGATCAATTCAAACGCAACCGAATTTTGCTGTTGTTCTCAGTTGAAGCTCTGGTTGAGAATGGCGTCTTCAAATGTCAAAACTCTTTTACGTGACGAGAGCGCCAGTCAGGACTGCAATCTGAATCACCCATCCCCATACCCTCACCCACCCCACCCACCACCTATCCCCCTCCATTGAAAAGTATTTCTTTGTATATATATATATATATATATACATACAAAGAAAGTTTTCTATTCCACATTAGACGCAAATGTATATTCTCAATACTTTTCTTTTCGATCTACTAAACTTAAATCATTTTCCTCCTTTTGTCCAAAACATTTGGGTTAAAAAGCTCCAAATTCGTTAGGGTTGATGTCTCAGGCTAGAAACTCTTTCAAGGCCCGATCATCATTAAAAGCCAAACGTTCAAACTTACGCCGCATGTCAAGTCACTCTTGTTTGGTAAACAAAGAGAAAATCATTTAATCGCTCATTCTAAATAAGCCGAGTTGAGAGAAACAAATGACGTCACCCTTTCAGTCCCAAAAACATCAAATGCAGTATCATTAAATTCTCCCTACAAGAAACCATACTTTTCATGCTATCAGTTTAGGAGAATTTTGCTTTTCGTCTTTAGCCGTTATTTATCTATGTTGATCAATTCCCATTTTGCCATTATCTAATGCCTTTGTAACTACAAGTACCACTGAAAGGAACTTCATTATACTCTCTCTATTTCACAACACTTAACTTGTACCATAATGTTTTTCGTTCTTCCTTCAGTCCGGGCAGAGTGAGTGTTGCACGAAGTCTGAATGTATTCCATTGTGCCCATTTGGAGAAAATTCTTGCACCTTGGCAGTAAAATATTGCTTTGTCATTAATAAAAGGCTTAAAGTTGTACCAAGAGAAAGGATTCGATATAGAAACCTAATTATTCGAAAACATTTCTTCATCATTCGCTAAGCTCACCACGCAAGGAATATTAATGCAAGAAAGGGTGTAGGTATATTTGCTACAAAAGAAAACGCTTGACATCTTTTGAGCTTCAGGAGCGTTTTAACTTGTCTAAGCACAAACACGAAATATACTATATAGGTTACTGGCGGCTTTAGAGGCTTGGACTCTGACCTCGCTAGCTTTTGATTGCTTTCCTATAAAAAATGCCAACTGAGCTTTCATGTTGTCATAAATTACATTGTTAGTTTATCTTTATTGTGCTGCAACAATGTTGCCGAGCTGTTTACTGTGTAAGCTTGCAAAAAGACTTGTTTAAGACTGTTTATTTGCCGATATATGAGATTTGTGTTGAAGTAAAAAGGTTTTGCAAGCCTCCCCTTTTACCTTCTTTCTCAATGTAAGTTTTCAAGACAAATCACTTATGTCAAACTGTGCCTCTTCAGTGTGTGACTAGCTAATATATCACGAGATGGCAATTTTAGACTATTGCGTACACCAATGTATTGCTTAGTGTTGGTTAGGGCGTCTCTATAGCTCAATAGGAGAGCAAAATACCGCAGAGATTTGATTGAATTCTCCGAATTGCTTTAACAGCACCGCGCCCTTTACAATATCGCCAAAGTAACATAATAATACTTCCGTGAGAATTTAACTTTTAATGCCACTTTGTTTTATTTGGCCGACTTCACTTTTAGTGACCGTGGTGAGTTATTGTAGAGAATGTCAAGCGACGCGAAACAATCCCTCGTGGGCAAGAAAAATGGTCACAGCAGGAGGCTTTCATGACTTGAAATGCTGCAATTATAAAGCTTACTTCCCAAGTCAGATCCTTCATGCATTTAGTTAGCGTCGAAACGTTCAAACCAGCCTTCCTCATCACTTACATTTACGGGCTGTCAAAAAGAAATTTACGAGGTACATCGCTTTTACGGATGTTATCCCTTTTCTTTCTTTGGCGTATCCACAAAAAGGTAATATGATCTCACATTAAGTTGAAACACCTAGCTTTTTCTTAAGACATTTTGTTGAGGTTATGTTTTGTTAACTTTCCCTAGCTATATTGCATTTAATAGTTGTGAAGTCTCCGCAAAACTGAAAATCGCGATCTGCAGTTTGCTTTGCGGCGAAGCGTCGATAACACCAATGAATACTGGAAACATGAGCCTATGTGCTCGAATACCAGTAACGCAGATTAACAGGCTTTGTGGAACATTTTAAAAAACAAATTAAGGTGGCTTACATACACATAAACTTGAAAATCAATGAAAAGAACTATGACTTTCGTTGAACAAAGATTGCGCTATGGTTATTACACGGAGTTACTTGTTGATAATCAAACTCAAAGATGTTCGGGTTTTTAAGGCAACCCTTAATCGATTAACTCTTACGGCTTATGTGTAACTAAAGAAGTTAAAAATGATACCACTCAATCGCCACCATGCATGAACAGTTGCTTCTAGCTTGAAATATTGTTGCAAAGTTTGTGTTGACATTGACCTTGTGATGATTACCTGCAGGCATTTTGATTGCTGTAGCTTCACACTGTGAGATACTCATAGAGACCTTGTTTCAATTGAACTGTTTCAAAGTTCAGGCAATTTGTTTATTGTTGTTCCAGAATCTTGTTCAGATAAATCGTTTTCCTGGAATTGAAGGGGGCAACACCTTGAGTGAAAGCATTATTTTTATTTGATCAGGAACTCACTGACTTATAGTTGAAAGATTAAATTATAATCGACAATGGATTTTCGTTTATAAAATGATTCTCTAAATTTTGTCATGTTATCAACAATAAGGTAACACCAACGATTTTTATGTCAAGCATATTATTACATATTATTATACCCCTGTCAGTTCATATGTTGTTGTGTAGAGAAGACGTCGAGAAGCTACTTTTTATCAATAGTACATGCAACTTCAAATTGTTATTTCCCAGAAAACGAAGACAACTCGTGTCAGTGTAGAAGCTTCAGAGTTGCTAGTAAGCTTATCAACCAAATGTAATCCAAAGTTCGGCTTTAAATTTCTTTCAATAATTTCTCTATGGCACACCTTTCAGGCAACTATTGCAATAACAACGTACCAATGATCTTGAGTATTTTCATACATACTACTCAGCATACAGCTATACATTTGTGTCATAATGCTTTGATTAACACTGAGGTACTAATGGCAATTTTTTAACATCTAAACATGTTTAATTAAGAGAAGTTATCTCTGGTCTGCTTCAATATTTGCCAGGTCTTTTCAAAATGTGGCATGAAGTTAAGTATGTCCATAAGAAGTAGCTGAAAGCATTAACAGAGACTTGAATGTGTGAACGATTGTGTATTTGAGTGAGTGTGAAAGGAGAGGGAGGAGGGTGGGCACTAGGCTGGGTGGAAGAACACTATGGTATACATAAGGAATCGAATAAGTGAATAAATAGGTGATTTTGTTGGTGAAGGACTTTAAAGTGAATGGAATGAAAAACTCGTTGACTGACTGGTTGACTGATTGATTGTTTGATTGATTGATTAATTGATTTATTGATTGATTGGTTGATTGATTGATTGACTGATTGATTTGTTGGTTGATTGATTGGTTGATTGATTGATTGATTGGTTGGTTGATTGAATGGTTGATTGGTTGATTGATTGATTGATTGATTGGTTGATCGATTGGTTGATTGATTGATTGATTGATTGATTGATTGGTTAATTGATTGATTGGTTGATTGATTGATTGGTTAGTTTGTTGGTTGATTGATTGGTTGATTAATTGATTGGTTGATTGGTTGATTGATTGATTGATTGGTTGGTTGGTTAGTTTGTTGATTGGTTGATTGATGGATGGATATTTGATGGACAATTGGCTGAGTGGATAGAGGAATAAATGGATGATGGATAGAGGAATTGATGGATGATGGTTAGCTAGATGGATTGAAGGATGGATGATAAACGAATGGATTGATACATGGTTGGATTGGTGTATGGGTGGATTGGCGTATGGATGGATTGGCGTATGGGTGGATTGGCGTATGGGTGGATTGGCGTATGGGTGGATTGGTGTATGGGTGGATTGGGGTATGGGTGGATTGGCGTATGGGTGGATTGGTGTATGGGTGGATTGGTGTATGGATGGATTGGCGTATGGGTGGATTGGTGTATGGATGGATTGGTGTATGGGTGGATTGGCGTATGGGTGGATTGGTGATTGGGTGGATTGGCGTATGGGTGGATTGGTGTATGGGTGGATTGGAGTATGGGTGGATTGGTGTATGGGTGGATTGGAGTATGGTTGGATTGGTG
>JAOBRD020000004.1:14172-21130 GCA_027575215.2 Hydrozoanthus sils
TAAAAAAAATTAACTATATCGATGTGATTTGTGTAAGACAATTAAAAAAAATAGGCAGTCGACGACTGAATGTGGCAACTGCTTTTAATATTTAGAATATTGCAGCACTGTAACTGTATGAGGCTTTCATTATTCTATAAAATAACTTATAAAGGATATATAATTTATACCTCTCAAAAAACCCTTAATTATTCGCTGTTGGAAGGGAATTTTTGGCTCTCTCGAAACAGTCAACATGCACGCTTTAATTTTATTATAAATAAGAACAATTTTGTAAGAACAAAGAGGCTTAAATTTTCCGAACAGTTTATCGTAAGAAAACTTAAAACGTAAATGATATTTTAAATTTCAACTCGCTTTCTTTCAACACCTAAATACCAAGCGAGTTTAGTAAAATTTTTATAACATAGAGGGCAAAATTACTTCGAGCTGATTGGATAACAGCGGGGGCATTTTTTCTTAGTTCAGGGCAAAATTACTTAGCGCTGATTGGTCGCTGGTACACTTCCGAAGATTTCTGAACACATCCGAAGATTTTCCGAATTTTTAAAAAAGTCATAAAAATGCCTTAAAAACGATTTCAAACCTCTTCCGAAGATTTCCGATTGTTTTCAGAGGATGTAAATATTTTGTTTCACTTGGGAGAAATGAGTTAAGTTGTGCAACGCTTTCTCGTGGGATCCCACGGAGAATGAAGAATTTTGCCCTTGATGTCATAAACATGTAATCGCTTGGTTCCTCGTAAAACTTAGCATTAATATCACTTGTGTTTTCAATTTTTTCCAAATTGCCCTCGTCGCAAGGCGACTCGGGAAATTTTGGAAAATGTTGAAAACACTCGTGAAATTAATCCTTAATTTTACTCGGCCCCATGCGATTACCTATACAAATAGTGTAAAAGTTTTCAATTTTAAAAATTTTCGAAGCATACAGTTTCTTTCCGTTCTCTATTGAAAGTAAATTTAGAGATACGCTTTGTCTTTTCACAAAGAGCGTGTGACATGAACAGAAAGTCGTTTGCAGATTGAACGACAAGCTTAAGTTTGTTGTGAGCTGTGTGAAACAACCAAATTGCATTACAGTGAGTTTGTTGCAAATCCTCTACTGATCGACATGGCTCTGTTCTGTCTATAACAGACTTAAAAAATAAAACTGCAAGAATTGTGAAGTTAAACTAAGAAAAGTGCAAAAATTTAAGCGGTAAACAAGTTCAAATTACGAATGTCAAGAAAGTCAAACGCTTGCAAACCTGGGAAAGATTGATCGCTAACAACTGACAGCCGTACTCGATTCTTGAAGCAAAATGGAACAAATTTTTATCAAAAAGTTCTCCATAATTGCTAATAGCTGTGCTTGAATGATTGTCGAACCAAAATAGATAAAACTCAATTTCTACTCGGAGCGACGGGAGAGCTAAATAATTTCTGTACCACGCGGTTGACGATCGAGCATGAAAAGTCGGATATTATCATTTGGCTAAACGAAATTATACGACGTCCAAATGATATCTGGTGATTGGCCAAAAAGTGTTTTTCCGAGTCACGTGGGTTTATCCCTTACTTACATTCGGAACCTAGCCGATACCGACTATATTGCTATGCCTCACAGAAGGCAGTAGCCACAAAAATGAAGGGAGCCCATCTGTAAACCACGAGTTTGTTGATTTCATTTCCTAATTGTCGTAAGTTTGTTTAAAAATCATCCATTTTGGACTAACTAACAAATAATAGATGACAAGTTTGTGAGATTTTTTCTGCAAAGAAAAGTCTAAAATTTCCTTTTTCGCTACCTCCCTCTTTGCGTGACTGACACTAAAATCTGATACGGGTAAAACTAAGTTTTGTAAAAGTCTGAATCGATCTCAAAGGCTCTGCCATCAATAGCTATATCCATACCTAAAGGCTGGCAAAGGTAAAAGGAAAACTTACATTTACTAAATTTCAAAGTCAGCAAACACCTCTTAATAACGTGCTAACAAAAACGAACTATAAACACGCTTAATCCTTTCTTGTCATCTGCAAATCAACGTTCTTAACGTACCCAAAAACTCTTAGGGCTTGCATTTACTTCGAACGGCAAGAAGGAAATACTTAGTGATCACTTTAACAACTTTAAGTTTTTTTCTGTATTAGCCAAGAGTGTGAAAACTAGTTTTTTCTGCTCTCCTGTATCTACTACTGCCTTTTAAAACATAGGTTGGAGTTAATTGTTGCATGCAATATTTGGTATAAGTAGCAAAAGCAATGATTTGTATATCATCAAATAAGATATTTTTGTCTAAATGTTATGTTATGAAAATGCAGAAATCTGGAGTACTTGTCTACGGACCCGGCTACCCCTATAAAAACTCATGACTTGAGTCAATGTTGGTAAAGGCCTTTTACTAAGGGAGTTTCCCCTTCTTCCAATACAAAAGTCACTCGACTGTCCCCTACTTAGCTTCTTTCTTGACTTCTTGACCACTTAAATTCATAGTTAATCTAGGGACTGGTTATGAAAGCCGGCAAACTTCAAAAGAGAAATACGAAGAATCTGCAAAGATGTTGTAGGTTGAACGAAACTGGGGCCGTGCACATGCTTTGTTTCAGGTGTTTGTGAGAATGTTTTGACTGGCTACATGTTGATTTGCATTTCAAAACCTTTTGTATTTTGTGCATCTTCAGAACTAGTAAACAAAAGAAAACGACGAACAAGGACCTACAACAATGGTTTCATAACCACTCCCTAGATTAGCTATATTAAATTCGACTTTTATTTTGATGAAGCTTTAGTGAACTAGAATTTCCTTATCAGGCATTGCATTTACCCTACACCTTTTGCGTTTATCAGCGAAAGAGCAATGTTTAAGTTGTCTAAAATTGAGTTGTTCTCTAACATTACCAGAGGTGATGTGGTTGCTCGTTAATTAAACTCTTTGCTTTTGAAAGCAGCAAGGTGATTTGCAACGGACAGATTGCATGATGACCTCTATTCGGTATCGCAATAGAAACCCATGGGGCGGCTGTTCCTATGCCGATCTTATAACAGCAGCTATCCTGTCAGCAAACGATAAAAGAATGACACTAGAAGAGATTTATCAGTGGATTGTTACCAACGTGGCGTATTTTGGTCATAAGAGAGGCGATAAATCGCGAGTTGGTTGGAAGGTAAGAAATATCGTTCTTAATTAGTCTTGGTTTTCACGCACTTCCTTGAGACGCAAAGACAAAAGACGAAGCGGCCATGTTGGTGTCCTGCACATGCAAAAGAAAAATAAATAAATTTCTTTTGTTCGAGGACACCAACATGGCCGCTACAAAGTCAGGTGAAAACCGGCAATTGGCGGATTCCATTGTTTACCGTAAAATAGCATAAATTGAAAACGAAATAAGTAAAAAATATGAAAGAGTGTAGTGCAGTTAGTAATAAGTCCTTGATAAATTGGATACTTTCGGAGAAATGAGCCTTTTAAAACTCCAAAATTTACAGTAATTTTAATTACAGGTATGGAGTTGCATGAGGGCAACTCTTGCCACCCAACCATACAATCTTTGTAATTGTAACTTGGTTGCAGTGCCAGTCTCCACTTTAAATGATTACAATGGCAATGACCGAGAAGGGGTCTGGCACTGCAACCAAGTTTCGTCACAATTTAAAATGGCGGCACCTGGGAAATTCAAACCGTAAAACTGATCAAAACAAATTGCTTGGCGTTATTTACATGCACAGAATTTTCAAATTTGTGCTGCTGACATGGACATAGACTTAATAAAAGTTTCATTTGAGACTATAGTGAAGGATACCTTTAACAATATGAATTGCTTCAGTTGTGCTTGTAATATACCTACAACACTAAATGCGTTTTTTATTGTACATTTCCGACACTCATTTTTTTTTGTTCACTTTACTTAGAAAAATTGGTTGCTACTTTTGTCTTCAGAATTCTATCCGATGTAACCTGTCTACAAGGAAACGGTTTGTACACATTCCACGAACGTCACATACTGGTGTCAAGACCTACCGCGGCTGGTGGACCGTCAACGAAGCTTTGATCAACGATAAAAAGCGCGAGCAACTCTTGTTAATGTTTGGCAAGATAAACCGACCCACGTGGTCTTCTTGTAACGATCAGATGCCAGCTGTGAGACACGACATAACCGCTGACCAAACACCAAAGACCGAAAACCGCGAAACACAGACAGAGATGGTTCTTTCATGTGACACTTGTCGCTATTTTAAGATGATTATGGCGCCGTACTGGAAGGCCGCTTACACTGCCTAGGAAGATGATAAGATATATCAACCCATATTGTTTATTTCATTTGTTTATTTATATCATTTGTTTATTTTGAAAACGATGAGAAAGTTATGCCCATTTTGAATGACTTCATGGTAACTTGTTTTCGATTAAAACATTGCTAAATGAGAGAAAGGAAAACAGTGTTTGGTATTCTAGTCAGATGTTACTACAGCAAACTTTCTCGGACAAGACACAACACTACATAACCGCTCTTGCTTGTTAATTAAAACTTATCTTTATCTTTTTTCTGTTGTTTAAAATACGTTTTACCTTTTTGACACTCTATCTTTTAGTTGTAGTGTGTTGCACAAAAGTGCAAGAAGCCATAGTGACGTTATAAAATAATATTTTTGAAATTTTTCAATATATCACGTCGTGACAAGATATTCACAATGGATACATACTTTTTGAAAATGCTCTTTTAAGTTTGAATCATGGAAATTGTGATTTTCAAGTCTTTGCCCGTTCTTCAGAAGTGTTTCTTTTGTTCAGTAAGTTTGTAATAAGTTATTAAACCGACTGACCGACCTTATTTTTACAGGGAATGTGACCGAACAACAGATATTATTCGTTTGGCTTAAGCCATCATTTGGACAAATCCGTTGCAATCCGAATTAATATGGTTGTTAAAATTAAGAAGAGAAAAGATTATTCAATGACGTGCCCTTCAACTTGTCTCAAAGATAAAGCATACAGCTAGTAATAAGGAAAGTAGAAATGTTGAATGTATTTCTTTTAAACAGTATTTGTGAGTTTTGGTCTTAAGGAAAAAGGAATATTGTACCAGAAGTGCCTCAGTTATTAATGCCAATAAAAGTAGGACAGAATCAGTTCCATATAAACACTATAAGATTGTTCATTTGTTAAACTAAAAATAGACCAACGATGGGGCCCCCAATTCCAATGCACTCGCGATTTTAAGGCAATGCTCGATCGAACGCGAGCGCAAATTTTTGAAGCGTGCTTGCATTGCATTTTATAACATGACCGAAGCTCGATTTATTTTAAAATAAAAATGCTTGGTCTCGCCTAAAAAATGGGATGCTTGAGCACGCTCGCAAGTGTTTGCCAAGGACTATTCGGGGGCCCTAATGATTTTATTCAACCTCAGGGGATAAGCTTACTTATTATTTTTTCCGTTATATTATGAAGAGTACCAAAGAAAAATAAGCTTGTATGTAATTTGACAACATTTTGAAGTATTAAGACTTACGCTTTTTCCGGGAAGAAGTTGTGTGATCTTGTATGGGATTTGTTTTTAATGCTATTGACAGTTTCGTTTTGGATATAAATTAAGGAATAGAATAATTCTTTTACAAAAACAAGCACCCGCAACTGAAATCTGGATCGACTGGTCAGAGACTGAACAGTAAATACTTAATAAGAAAGGCTTTTAAAAGATGTACAACGATAAGCAGGCGCACGTCTAGTCCTGTGCTTGCTGGTCCGTATTTTATGTCGACTCTGGAGACGGGGGGTCGGGTGGAAAAGCGGAGTAAATACGCTTCCAGCTCAAACTTTTGGCCTTTCGTACCTGGTCTCCAACACACGTAGCATCCGGCAATGCTAGAAGAATCAGATATTTCATCGACTCCTAAGTTGGTCGAGTTTTACATAGAACAATGCTCCAAAAAAGTCAAATGAAATATTCTAATGAGTGGCTGACACCAGGACTACCAGTACTAATAAATGCTTTATCAGATGGTTTTGGTACCGCAGCTGTGAAGCACAAAGGTGAGTGACTGACACCACGACTACCAGTACTACAATGAATTATTCATCCTATGGCTTTACTACCAGAGCTGTGAAGCACAAAGACCAGTGGCTGACACCAGAACTACCAGTACTAACGAATGCTTTATCAGATGGTTCTGGTACCGGAGTTTTGAAGCACAAAGGTGAGTGGCTGACACAAGGGCTACCAGAACTAGTGAATGCTTTATCAGATGGTTTTGGTACCGGAGCTGTGGAACACAAAGATGAGTGACCGACACCAGGACTACCAGTACTAATAAATGCTTTATCAGATGGTTCTGGTACCGGAGCTGTGAAGCAGAAAGGTGAGTGATTGACACCACGACTACCAGTACCACAATGAATTATTCATCCTATGGCTTTACTACCAGAGCTGTGAAGCACAAAGACCAGTGGCTGACACCAGTACTACCAGTACTAGTGAATGCTTTACTACCAACGCTGTGAAGCACAACGATCAGTGGCTGACACCAGGACTAACAGTACTAATGAATGCTTTATCAGATGGTTTTGGTACCGGAGCTGTGAAGCAGAAAGGTGAGTGATTGACACCACGACTACCAGTACCACAATGAATTATTCATCCTATGGCTTTACTACCAGAGCTGTGAAGCACAAAGACCAGTGGCTGACACCAGGACTAACAGTACTAGTGAATGCTTTACTACCAACGCTGTGAAGCACAACGATCAGTGGCTGACACCAGGACTAACAGTACTAGTGAATGCTTTACTATCAACGCTGTGAAGCGCAACGATCAGTGGCTGACACCAGGACTACCAGTGCTAGTGAATGCTTTATCAGATGGTTTTGGTACCGCAGCTGTGAAGCACAAAGGTGAGTGACCGACACCAGGACTACCAGTGCTAGTGAATGCTTTATCAGATGGTTTTGGTACCGCAGCTGTGAAGCACAAAGGTGAGT
>JAOBRD020000007.1:3091-22271 GCA_027575215.2 Hydrozoanthus sils
GAACCTGATTGACAAAACAGTGGAGAAATATGGAGCAATTGATTGTCTTGTAAACAATGCTGGATGGCGTAAGTGTTTTCAGCCACTATAGATATTATTACATATTAATTATGTTCATCATTCAGGAAAAATCAGTACAGAAGTGTCAATTGTTTGAAATATCATTTTTGTGCTCAGCAAATTCCAGTACATGACTTCCATTACAAATATTAACAAGCCTTTTTGTACAGTATTGAATTAAAATAATAAACTTTTCAATTGAAAGGTTGTAGAATTACTCTCAAAACAACCACGTTTTAACCAGGAGGGACATGACAGTTTAGCAGGTTTAAGAGTTAAATTGATAGACAATATCAGAGGAGAGAAAGAACTGTGAGATAAGGAGGGACAATGGATATATATGTTGAATACTTTAGAACTGCATGACCTTAATGAGAATGATGGTTTTTAGACAGAACAGGAAGTTGAGAGACAGACCACATGCACATTAAAAATTATTATTTGAACACACAGTTTGAAAAATTGTTAAACCTTGTAATATACAAATTGTAGTGGCTAAGAACACCCCGAAGAAGACTGCTAAAAATGGTTGAAATATTCCAATTTTAATATCAGCATAAGTATTAATGTTTATAAAAATATCGATAAACTGTTTAATCATGTTGATTGCTTTCATTGTTTGAAACTTGGATATGCACATAAATTTATCATCGATCAACCCTGAAGGGAGCAGAGATGAGGCTTTGCTGAGGATCTCTTGCAAAGTGTGCTGTATCTCCTCTCAAGGATGGTCAGTGATTGGTGTTATATTATATGTTGCTATGTGGGCTACAGCTCACTTACATAATTGCCTTGCGAATTGTAGATCCCCCACAAAGACCCATTGATGAAGTGTCTGTAGAAGATTTCAAGTCATTATTAAATTTAAACCTTGTAAGCTACTTTGCAGCATCTAAGGTAAGTAGTAGTTGAATTTATGGTCTATGGTTGCCATTACAGTAGTACAGTTTACAACTAGTACTACTAGGTATGAGACAGTGATTGCTTCAGGGCATGCACTTTGTCAAAGTCTTTTGATTTATGAACTTGGCAGACTGCCAAAAGCTAAATAAATTTTATGTAATAATGTTCAGCCTATATTTAATGCATTTTCCATTGTTTAAGGCCAAATGTGCCTTACAAGCCAATAGCCAAATAATAATGGTTATACATCATGATTAGAGGAATGGGTCTTTTTACAGTCCTTGGTACTATTGGCTCACTTAGACTTTTCACTAACAGATGGCCTGGGATCACAGTTGAAAGAGTAACTACAACACCCTTATTGCCCTGGTCTCTTTGAATACGTTTTTTGGGTTCTTGTAAGTCCTGTGATAGTACATGGCAAGACTGGGCTTCCAAAAACTAACCTACTGTAGGTTTTGTGAACCAACCAACCAGTAAATCAATAAATCAATCGATTCTTGAGCTTTAAACCTTATTTTGTATTTACACTTACCAATTATCTGTGGCATAGTAGTAAAATGTTAGACATGTGTTTGTCATATAAGCTTAATGTTATGACTTTGAACTCCAGCCATGCCACTTTGATGTTAATCACTTGGGCATTGAGATAATAATTGATCTATGATAAAACTTTTTGAGAATTGCTTGCAATGTCTAGTTTGGACAAATATGCCCTCTAAAACATTATTGGCATGGAAACATGGCTCTCTCTCTCCCCTCCATTAAAACATTTGTAATGTGCTCTTTGATAAAGTTTGTGTAAATTGAAACCAGTGGAGGCACTTTCTAACCTTTGTTTCTCCTCCTTTTCCCTTACCTTCCCCCTACCCAACTCTTCTTTACCCTTGCCTGCCCCTTTCAACCCTTTTTCCCCTTGCAATCAGCATGTGCAATCAGTTCCACAAGCTGGATCACAACTGTGACTAAAAAAATACTGTTAACTAAAATTGTTTTGTGAACTCTGTATAGTGGAGGGGTTGGCGCAGTGGTAAGATCTCTGCCTCCCAATACTGAGGTCCCTGGTTCGATCCCCGGCCTGGTTGAGGGTTGAATATCTGGCTGACTTTTTTTCTCACTAAAGGCCACTCATCTTTCCATCCCTCCGGGTTGGCGAAATGAGTACCAGCATACATGGACCGCTTTGAAGCGGCTGCCAATTGCGCCTATATGTGCTTCCAGTCAGCTGGGGGTAAACTGATCATTGTAAAGTGCCTTTGAGCATGTACATGGAAAGGGCACTTTCCAAATGCACCACTTTAATACTTTTACTTTACTCCTAGTATGCATTGCCCCATCTCAGGAAAAGTAAAGGAAACATTATCAACATGTCAAGCTTGACAGCACAGATTGGTCAGCTGGGAGCAGTTGACTATGTTACAACAAAGGTGAAGCAGTATTGCTATACAGTACCTCAACCCTTTCAGCCCCATGATACATTTCAACTTATCAGTGTGGCTAAATTCTCCCTACTAGAACCCATACTTATTGTGTTGCCAGTTTGGGAGAATTTTGCTTTTCATCTTCATTAGGTTATTATGTTTGATTAATATTGTGTACGACTTATGTAAGGAAATGTTACAGTAAGAGTTGATAAACCGGCTGAGGCTGAAAAGTGTCAACTAATCAAGGGTAAACTACTCACCTACCCCTCCCCTGATTCAAACATTCAGTCAAGGTTTGTGTCAGGCTTAGGGCTGGGGTCAGAGTTTCCTAGAAATTGGAATTGATCTAGGTGGGGTCTGTGAAGGAGACTATTTTGTTCAGGAAGCTGGCAAAGGATCAAATCCCAAACAAGAAATGGTTCTGGTCCAACATGATTATGATACCCAATAATCCAGTAATTCATAGTTAAGTTGTGTGTCAAGTTTCTGTTAAATTTTAGATGTTATTTATTACTTTCGGTTACTCTCAGGGTGGAATAACATCTTTTACAAAAGCGTTGGCTGTAGACGAGGCTAAATATGGAGTTCGCGTAAACAGGTAAACAAGCATATAAAATATAGTGTGAAGAAATGGTTATTGTTCTCACAAGCTTTTTCTTCACACAAGAAAAAAAACATCTGCGTCCTTTACAGGAATCAAGCCCATGACCCTCTAATAAACTTTTGCATCTTCTAAACTTTCGCAAAAAGCTGATAAACTTGCGTTTCATCTACATAAATCACCATATGGATATATAGAGTCTAGCAGCTAACAGGACATATACCATCTGTCACATCTACATAACGGAGTTAAGTGACCTTCCAGGCCAATGTGAGTTTCTATAGCTCAGTGGGTAGAGCGTCTGACCGGTAATCAGAGGGTCATGGGTTTGATTCCTGTTAGGGACTTGATGAGCAAAGTAGACTAGAAATTTGGCTAGGAAGTTTTTTTCTTCTGAGAAAAAGAAGCTTATTACAGCAATTTGCACCATCAAAGTATATAAAGGTCATCCCAAACATGAACAACATTATTTGGAGGGTTGTATTAATGTTAAAAACAGGGTGTTAATGTGCTTGCGGACATAGGAACTTGGCCCTTGTCGTCAATGGTAGAAGGAGTGTCTGTCATGAAGACGCGTGTTACATGTTGTAGTAGTGTTTATTACATTTCAAACTTGGCAAATACCAACTTTTAAAAACTATTATTCTTAGATGCCAAATAAATTGGAAAGTGAGAAATTTCTGAAAAAAAAAACTAATAAACGGAGGGTCCAAATAAACAGGGGGGTAAAATTTTCTGATAATTTTAAAACAAGACAACAGAGAACACAAAGATATGCAGGAATTTTGTTCCCGTTCTGTAATCCAAACAAAAACAGGAAAAGAGGAACAATGAACATGACACTGATCTAGAAAATTTTTATTTTGAAGTTTTGACCAATTGATGATCGTACCAGAACTTGTAAAATTTATAAACGGGGGTCCTAATAAACCCCCGGGGTTGTGGAGAAGAAATCGGAAATTTAATAAGCGTCCCAGGACGTTTATTTGGCATTTGAGAGTAGCTGTGCACTTGTACACGGCACCCAAGAAAACCGATGTCAACTCTTGGGATTGATTAGATTAGAGAACGAAACTGTGTTATTGGTTAACTTCAAGTTTTTAGGTCTGGCAAGAGAGATTGGGATGTGGGGGTGGGGTTTAGGTTGGTGGGAATGTCTAAATCCTTACATAATATAGAAAACGAGATTTCTTTAGTGTCCTCTAACTTTGGAACTCTATGTTGTATACAGTAACTGTATGCTCAAATGCGACACCGTTGTGTGTAGATAACAATTGTTAGGAGGGAAGAGTACTGTTTGAACAATACAACTTTACTTGGTCTGAATTGGGAAGCGATGAATGCGAATGTGCGGCAGAATGCGTGTTGTTGGATGGGAGGACGTGTGTGACAGGTAAAATCTCACACTCCTACAAGCTGCCAGCTGACTGACCCGGCCTGTTCTTTCTGATTTAGTGTATCGCCTGGCAACATCTGGACTCCATTGTGGGATTACCTGGCACGCTCTTCAACGGAAGGAAAGGAGAAAGCAAAGAAAGATGGCGAAGAAGCTCAGGTAAAAACAACACGTTCGCTGCTACAACAACCACAACTTTATTGTGTGTCGATCAAGAAAATTTAGCATTTCTGCTAAAAGAGGACACACTAAACCATATATAAACACATAAAAATATGAAATCTTCAAACTAACCGTTAAGTAGGGACACTCTAAAAACTACAAACAAATACAGAAATTAATTTGAAGAATGAATGAATGAACGATTGAATAAATGAATTAGTGTACGAATGAGCACGTATTAATGAATGAAAGAAAGAAAGAAAGAATGAATGAATGAATGAATGAACGAGTGAACAAATCAGTGAATGAACGGATGGATGGATGAATGAACGGATGGATGGATGAATGAATGAACGCTACTTATCTAAATATAGTTGATTTAAAATGTTTTAAAAGTAGGCATAACGCGCAATTTGACTGACATTTGTCGCCCGTAGTCAACGATTCGAGTTCTTTTTATTCTAATATTCCTCTTTTAAAAATTGATCGCAAGTGTTTTAATTTCTCTTTGACCTTTGCTCAGTTGCAACCACAGTCTGGGACCTAAAATCTGATGGAGTGCTTGTCATATGTTATTGTGTTAAAACGGGGTATAGCAAAATCTGCATACTTGACCAGTCTTTTATTTTATTAAAAAAAATCAACGATGTACTTGGAGCTTAGGTTGTTCAAGACTCTCTACATAATAAGTATTGCTACGTCTTGTAGCCTCCGGTTATGTAGTGAAGTTAGTTTGGCTTTCGTTAGGATTTCCTCGTAATCACAGTTTTTGTCCCGATAGACTGGAGTTCGTAATGCTCTCTTGTTTTCTTTCAAGCTTGTGCTGATCTGATGCTCTATAAAATGCCACACCCTTGTGCAGTTGGTGAGGTGGGGCATGATTGCTGCTTTGTAGAGTTATAGTTTAGCTCTCTCTGGAATGATATTTGTCAAAGTGCATGTATGAGAACCATGGAACTTAGTCTCTCAGAAACGTTTTTTGAAAAAAGAAAAGAAAAATGTCGTTTGTTTAAAGGTTCTTCAAATTCGTGACGTATTAGTAGGTACTCGCAAGTGCAAAGATCACAAATCAACACTTATTTCTAGAAATACCAGATAAATGATCCTAAAGCTTTGAACAGTTTATCTGAGTTTGATGTAAATTCCGATGCGCGTCATCCGGACTACGTTTCCCGCCGTGCGCTGCAGTCTAAAGTTTGGGCAGCGGAAGAAGTGAATCAAGATGGCGGCCAATTTAGTGGTACTACTTCTGTAAAAAAAACGCGTTTTACCTAATTCGAAAAATGTTTTTGGAAAAATTATATTCTCGATCCATATAGTTCTCCCAAATAGTCAGCCAGATGGTTTTGTAGCGATTTAACCTGCTCGTAGCCTGCGTTCCAGCCGGCCCAAGCTTCAACCGTCGATATAGTTCAATACCGGAGGTCTAGATAGTCTGCGTCTGCTCGTTTTGATGAACGTATTTTTAGCCAGTTTACCAAAGTAAAGCTCAGGCCACTTGGAAAAATATTTCGGTTTATCATCAGCGCGCGCGTTGATTTTTGCCAGCGTATTGACCTTTTTTTTCTATTTTCTAAATAAAGGAATTATATGACGAAAAAGTCGAGAAATTTTTTCCCTGTTGCAAAACAATAAACATAGTGACAAACAATTCGACCGGCGGCATATTGCGACACTGGATTCCCGGTTAATGTGTTTAGTGACCCAGCAACGTAAAATTTTGAATTCTAGAACATGTAAGATCGTACCATAACTTTATGTTTGATAGTTGGTAGTGTAGATTTTCTCCTAAACTGACTCGGTAGTCCACAATGGTATCAACCCTAAAAAAAGCGCCCGCCCTCGCTGAAATTTGGGAAAGTTTCGATGATAAACTGGGATATTTTTTAAGTGGCCTTATCGTCGAAATGTACTCCTTAATGCTTAAGGCAATCTCGTTTGAGTGTGAAGAAAGCAAAAGAAACACAAAATAATTTGCATCTAGCTTATGAGAACCGTACGAAAGACAGGATAACTAAGATACAACATGACATGCCAGGAAACTCTTCTAACACACATCATTCTTATCAACGGGCGGGAAAGACAGCACACCGACCAGACAACACGACATAACTCAGCACCGTGCGCACCGTTGGCGGCTAACCCGCCATAGTTAAACTCTATTCGACCTAAATGGTAGTCACGAGCCCGCTTCAAACGTGTTTCTTATCGAACCTGTTACTCAACAGCTTCTGGGACGAATGGGAACTCTAGAGGAGTCCGGTCAGGCATGTTTGTACCTCGCAGCCGAGGCAACCTTTACAACTGGTATCGATTTGCTGTTATCGGGCGGAGCGGAACTAAACTATGGAAGGAAAACACGACTGCCTGATGATCAGTAATCATTACGTAGAAGTAACCCCGCAAATTAGGCTAAATGACTTGTTTGAATCATAAAATGAAGAATTAAGGCGTTAGGAACTGTTTCGAGAATAACATGCAAACGAAAGCCATTTTTAGACAACCATCTCCTGATAAATGAAATGACCTAAAAAGGAATGCCTGTAGAGTCCTAACATGATTGTTTTTGTAGATGCTTCACTAGAGCGCTTTTCACAGACTCCTAGAGAAATATTCGTGGAAATAGTGACAGGTTGAGTAGAAGTATAAATAGAAAAATCAAGCCTGCCTATTACGCCAGTTGCTAAACTCCTTGACTACAGTGCCAGTTGTTTTGATTTTGTTTGTTTTAAAATCATAGTTGTTTGATTTGCAAGTTTTTATATAAACGATTATTAGACTGTATAATTTTGTGACGTTTTATATCTTGTTGATTCTGGAATAGTTCAGAGTCTTATTTTTATTATTGTCATTATAAATGATTTAAGTGAATAAATGAATAACTTTGGTTTCTGCGGTCAAACTTGGCATTATACAGCTGCAACAAATGTATTACGAACCCATCGTGCCAAAACAATTGAACTTCTTGTGGAAAATATATAAGAGCATCGCTGATCTCGCTTTGCATACGACATAGAAAGCAGGGCTTGTTTACGGTTGATTGATACTTGAACTACTGACGCGGGAGGGGAGGGGGAAGTTGGCTTGACCTGCCGGGATGAGTGAAATCAAGCTTTTTTTTATATATATAACAGATTATTACTGTTAAACGTTATATTATGGATACAAGGTTTTCGTCCAAAAGTTGTTTTTAATCTTTCATCATCCGTTGACATGAAATATGAATGTGCGGTCTCACAGTTCTTTAGAATTTGGCAAAAATAATCGCGTAAAATGCAAAAACGGCGCAGGTTGCAAACAAACCAAGTACAGAATACAGGAATTGCATGCTAAACATTTCTTTCACTTTTCAATCTCGCCCGTTTGCAGTGAACATAACAAACCTTGCGGTTTCACAAACTTCAAACGCGTTTTATCTAGCCGCAGTTTTAACAAATAAACTGATTCAATTGCTGAAAGATTTCAATACAATTGCCTTTTTCCAACGGACTGACGTAAGAGGACCTGTGGACAATTGTTGCGAAACCAAGGACTTTTTTTACTGTCGGCTTCTAGGCCTTGCACAGAATTTCGCGCTGGTATTGGTTCTAACGGTTTCGCCGAAAATGTCGATAATCTTTGAGGCCTGGGAAAACTGAAGGTGAGACGATTTCATTTTGTACCGTTAGCATTGTAACTAGAGACTAGGCAACAATCGGAGTATCAAAAAATCATTTGCAACTTAATCTACAAAGATTCGGTGTAATTTGAGCACGGTTTAGTTGTTTTGTGGAAAACCTTTATTTGTTTCAGAAACACCCACATAAAATTTCTTTTCTCGGCTGTTAGTGAACAATCGCGAAAACGAGGAAAAGCTAACCTTTTGGGTTGAAGTTCGTAGAACTAAGCGTACCGTTTTCGTGAACCGCAGCAAAGTTTATCAATTTTGTCGTTTAACTTGTAAACATGCAGGCTGTAAACTGAACTTTTAATTCATTTTGTGGGTACCTGCCTTGAAAAGTATATAACGATATTAACAGTTTTTTACCAAAATATTTACAAAAGAGACTTTCTCGCTTTCTTTCGTTTCATCTAACACAGTTACTAAAATCCCTTTTCTTGAACTATCACTAGACACTACTTTCAGTCTGATACAAAGAAGAAAAGACTACGCTACATAAGGTTGTTGCTCAGTCATTAATTAGCCCGACCGTGTTTGAAAAATATTCTTTATTACTAAGTTTCAACTTGCGCATCGCACAAAAATTGCAATCAAAATGTGGTACATGTTGTAACAGGTACCCAAGTTTATAATTGCTCATTAAAAATTAACTATAAGGTCACGTGTCGACGCTTTTTAAAGTTCCCGTCTTTCGATTTTTGGTGCCTGTGCATGTTCATGTAGCGAAAATCTTGCAGTTGGTGACAAAATGTGGCAGGTAGCTCATGTCGGATTCCAGATACCTTCTACTACTTTCAATATTCGAAACGTCAGCCGTTAAAGCATGTAAGGTGAGAGAAATGTGTAGTGCATGACATTCGTATACGCCATTTGTTCAAACGCAAATTCCCCTTCAAGGGGAGTACTATGATTTGCGAGTTGACATTAGCTGTGAAGCTGGGTAAAATGCAAACAAACTTATTACAAGTTTCTTATCATATAATACTGTTTTTTTAATGCTGTAATTTTGTATTAATTCTAATCAGGGTTTATGTCACCGTCTGTTAAGACTCGTTACAATTTTTACAATTCATTGGCAATTAGTCTCATTCTGTCTATCGATCTCTTCCCAACACGATTCAAATATGTTAAAGAAGTAATCGATTTATTTCTAATCGCTGTAACAACGCGTATTTCTGAGACGGAGATTGAAATACAAAAATGTTAACTAAGAATCTCGCTTGAACAAAAAAATTAACATTTAACATATGCAAGACTGTTTCGTTTTGCGGTTGAAAGTTCGGTGGTGATTTAAGTTGCTCCAAGTGTGTTTCGGAAAGGAAACGGGTACAGGTTAGGCAAATTCACTTAGTAAACAGATTTTTCTGAGTAAAGCATTTGAGTTTTTGTTGTAATCAAGAGAAGTGAAATTCTTAATCCTTTCAAGACAGTTTTGAGTAAAAGATTTTCTAAAATTGTCTAGAAATCTTGTGAGCTACATACGTGAAAGATGGTCGTGAAAGTCGCTAGTTATTTGCACAGCATTTGCCCTGCTCTAGTACAGCTGTCTTGGCAACATATTTAACAATAGCCTTGGGCAAATTACCTTTTTCAAATTAAAATTCAAAATTCTACACTCAATTCCTTGGTTACCGTATATATTTTGAAGATTTTTTGAATTTTGTATCTCTAAAACAGATAGACTCAAAATTGACGACGAGACTCGCACCTTCTCTGTTATTATGCCGGGTAATTTTACTCTCTCTTGTTTCTTCAGACACTTGCCAAGTCCCAATAAGTTGAGCTGCGACGTTTTTATTATGGACGAAGTCGAGAACAATAACGACGAGTTGAAAAGCGACATGGTAAAAGCTTCGACGAGAGACCAAATAAATGCTTTGAAAAAAGAATTAGAAGAGAAAGATGAGAGAATATGGCAGCTAGAGGCCAGCTTGAAAATTGAGAGAGAAATGGGGGACAAATTTGAAGAACTCCTTAAGTCTGAACAAGAGAGGTACCTGGATTCAACAAGCGAGCTTGAACTTGTAAGGAAGAAAGAAATGGTGAGAAGTCAACAGCTTGCTAAAAGCCAAGAGAAAGTTCAAAAACTGCAAGCAGAAAACAAGATGTTAGAGACAAAAGATGGAAGAAGTAAAGATATAAAAGAAAAGGATAAAATAATAGAAGAATCAAAAAGTACTATTGAAACGATAAAAAAGCAAGTTGAAGATCAAAATAAAGAACTAAATGAAAGTAAACAAGCTATAAGGGAAGCTACTGCTGCAATAGAGGCAAAAGGAGAACTTGTAACTGTTAAAAGCCAGGAACTCGAAAAATGTCAAAACTTGATTGAGGAAATGCAACATCAGATAGAATTCTTGGAAACTGAAGCAAAAGTGAAGGCAGAAGAAGCTAAAGAAGAACTGGAAAAGAAAGACAAGCAGCTAAAAAAGAGTTTATCTATAACTGTAGAAAAAGAAAGCAGGATAGCTTATTTTCAAAAGACTTCAAAAGAGCTTGAGATAAAGTGTGACAAGTTGGAATATGACGCGAAATCCAAACTTGTCGAAAGCTCGCACAGGCTGCAGGAATTGGCCGAGCAATTACAAAACCAAAAGAAACTCACGAATGAGTTACAAGATCAGTTGAACGAACAGCGGAAAGAAACCTTTGCAAAAGGAGTGGAATTACAAAAGCTGAGTGAGAAGTTGATTGGACAAGAGAAGTATTTAGCAGAAAAGATTAAAGATCAACTTTCAAAGGAGTTCGAGGGAATTCTCGAAAGCCAAATGTTTAAAACTGATGAGTTAGAAAACAAAATGAAATTCAAGGATTCTGATATTGAGGATTTGAAAATGCAGCTTGAAAACAGAAGCGCGATCATTGAATCTCAACTGGATCAAATAGAGTTTTTGGAAAAGTCCCTTCTCGAAAGGGACATGTTTACGGAGAGATCAAAGAAGGAACTGGAAGAGCTCCGAGTTACAAAGAGTGAAACAGACAATCGTTTGAAAGAGCTTGAATATGAGAAGCAGACCTATATAAACGAACTGCAAGAAAAAGAGAAAATTGAGAAGGTGATGCAAGAGGAAAAGGAATCATTAAGTAACAAAGCTTTTACAAAAGAATCAGAAACAAAAAGGTTGTCCCAGAGTTTAAAGGAACAAGAAGAACATTTAACAGAGAAACTGAAAGAGCAAATGACGAAGGAGCTTCAGGTGTTTCTCGAAAAACAAAGTATCAAAGTTAATGAGCTTGAAGAGGAAATTAAAGCAAAGAAAGTTGAGAATAAAAGTTTAGCAGTGGAACTTGAAGTGAAAGACACTATAATCAAATCTCAAGATGATAAGATTGAGATTCTGGAAAAGTCCGTTCATGAAAGAGAATCTTCCATTCAAAGGGCGAATGAAGAACTAATACAACTCAATAATGCTAAAAATGAAGAAGAAAATCGCTTAAAACAAACAGAGGAGGAAAAACTAGAAATTTCGCTGCAGCTACAGGAGGAACTCCGTCGAGAAAGAAAATCTAGCGAGTTCTTCATTAACGAGCTACGTGCAGATATACGAGAGCTGGAGAACAAGTTAGATCAAGAAAAGCAATCAGTTGCTAAGGCAGCCAAAGAGAGCGAAGCAAAAGAAAGGAAGATCCTTTTGGAGAAAGAAGCTCTAATCCAAAGTATTGAAGACATGAAATTTCATTTTGAGTCTGAGAAGAAAGTGTATCACAAAGAGAAACAAAAGCTTGACAGTTTAGAGCTCAAATCTATAGAAATGGAAAGAACTTATAAAGCTGAGCTTGCGTCTATTGAAGATGAGTGTCGTAAACTTCACACTGAAAACGATAAACTCCAAAAGCTAATACAGAAATGCAATGATTTACAAAAACAACTTGAAGACAAGAATCATATGCTCTTTGCAGCAGAAACGAAATGTGAAGAGCTACTGAAAGAACGGGAAATTGAGAAAAATGAAATGAAGAGTGTTATAGAGGAAAGAAACTTGTTGGTGGAAAGCCTACGACAAGAACTTTTGGAGTTCAAAGCAAAAATTGAGGATGAATCTTTGCAGCGAGAGTCTGATCGAGTTCATACAGACAACCTTGGAAAGATTGGAATCACTCCAGAAGACATTAAAGGTTTAACCATAATGGCTATTGAACAGACAAAACGAGACATTGAAACGGAGTGTAATCTTGAGGAATCTCTCAGGGAACTAACACAAGCAAAGGAATTATCTTCTACTGCATCGGTAAAACTTGAAAGTGACAGGGAAAGTTGCCTTTCACAAGCATTTAGAAATTCCCTGCGCATGCCTTTTATTGTGTTAACGTTGGCTTTCTTTTGTATTTGTGTATGGGCTCAATCTCTTCTAGCAATCATAATGATTACATTGTCACTAGTTTACTGGTTCGTTCGTGGAGTTATCAAACTGTACAGCATTATATCCCTTAAGAACCATCTTCAAAGAGAGAAACTACGACTATATAACTTCAAGGATGCAGTGACACAGTTGATTAAGCAATTGGCCGTTGAGCGAACTCTTACGGATTGTTTGGCCAAAACGGTCGAAGACCTTGAAACTGAAGCTGATAAAGAGGGAAGAAATCGCAAGAATCATCTTGGGGAGCTTGTAACCTTGAAAGATAAGAAAACGAAATTGGAAAGACAGATGAAGGAAAGACACGATCTCATAGAGAGACTGCAACTAGAGAATTACTTGGACAAAGAAAAAGAAATTGAGTTGGAAAACATAAAACAGCAGCAAGAGGATGATACAAAGCACATTGGGCACATGGAAAGCGTTATTGAGAAACTTGAAGCCCTTATCGGAAAAGATTCAAACAAAAGTCTTGACTATTTCTACAAATATGAGGAACTGAAGAAAGCAATCGACACAATGCGAGAAAAGCGAATAAACGAAAAATTGTTAAGAGAAGGTTTTAAAAACAGAGAAGTAAAAGTTTACACTCAAGACTCAAATAAGCTAGGATTCAAATTTAAAGCAATGATTTTTGCAGTGACCATTCTCTTAGCGATATTGCTTACCCGCTCGGCCCAGTCTTCGTCAACCCAGTATGTCATATACTCCAGTATGACCATTCTGTTTTGCGCTGTTATCTCCGCTGTTCTTATGTTAAAACAAGTGAAAGACTATGAATCGCGACTTAAGTATGAAACAGAAACAGCACGTGAGCGCATGCGCGAAGTAGAAGAACTTACATGTTTGTTGGAACAAGAGCACCAGGTTATAGAGAAACAAAGGGAAGCCATTAACGCTCTTGAAACACGTCTTAAACTCAAATATGAAAAGAAGAAAAAGAAAAACCTTCACTTGACCCTGAAGATCCCCAAACATACAAAAAATTATGATTACCACTCTTCCTCTTGTGACGAAAGTGATGATGATACAGAAAAGGATGTTGCTGATTTCAAAAGATCAAAGAAGCTTCAAAACCAACTAAGTGAAGAACACCAAGACGTTGTCGATGGTCTCAAAGAAGCTGCTTGTCATATTATGTCTTTATCTGCAACTGAGAAACAACTTTCGAGAGAAAATCCCTTTGGTGTAAAACAAAGGCAGTCAGAAAAAGTTATGCTTGATCGGAAATCAATTGCTTTTATTTGTTCGTGTTCTTTATTCGCCGCAGTTTTAGCTTTCTACAAGTTGTTCAGATTCTTCTTTGCCACGGTTTTTCTGTTAATTGGCTTCATACTTCCTGCAGCTCATCATTATTTGACTCTTTCGATTAAATCGATAAATGCAGCAAAGCATAAGATTACAGAAACAAACCAAAAGGAGAAGAATGGTTCAGTCTTAACAAGCAGTATAAAGCCAACTCTTTACGATGTACTTTTTACTACCACGGTAGTAGTTGCAGAACTTTGTATTCAGTTGCCTAAAACTTTGTTCAGTGGTATTGTTAGCTTCTTAATTCTAATTGCATCATTAGTTTACCGACGTAGGTTATGTCAGCAGATTAAAGCTAAAGAAAATCTTATTATTGAACTACAAAACGAAAGCAGAGAAAGAAAGCAACTTTGCGATTTGCACTGTGAAGAATTGGCAGCTATGAAAAATTTACTTGCTCTGGAACGAAGCTGGAAGCAACACTCAGAGATGAACAGCCAACAGATGTCTTCGATCGATTGCAACAGAAATGACCTTGACACACACAGTATAAAAAGCAAAGATTGTGAGGAACTTGAGGTAAACAGTAAGCATCTTTCAAAAAGCTTAGAAGCAACGAGAAAAGAAGAAATCAAACTGAGCAAAATGTTGATAGCTGAACAATCATTAAACCAAGAAAATGAAACCGAATCTCGTGGACACGATGCTCAAAAAAGTCCCCAAGTCTGTGGCATCCTTGGAAGAAACAATTCCAAAGATTTGGAATTAGACAGGTTAAAAACTGAACTCGAAGGCCTACGAGGCAACGGCTTTGCAACACTTCATCAACTGAAAATTGGTTTAGAAAAGCAGAAAATTAAACTTGAGAAAGCCAAGTTAAATCTGGAATCTCAAAAAGAGTGTTACCACGATCTAAACGAGGAGACTGCTTTTGATAAACGCCAAAGACGTCAAGAAAGTTATCCACCAAAATTGAAGGAAAGCAGACAAATTAACTGTGCAGGCAAGAGAGATGCTGTTACTGAGAGAGATGAAGATAAAGAAATGGGTAATAACTTTACTACAATTTCTGTCAAACAAAACCGCGTTATCATACCATGACCATTTCAAAGTTCATTATTATCATGTATACCAATTACTGTTCTATTGGTTAATTACCATTAACGCACTTGTTTCCAGCGCCAGTGCCACCACCACTTAATGGGTAAATCGAAAAAGAGCATGGCCATTTGGCCTTCTCGTTGATGTTCTTAATACCATGATGGAAACACTGCCATTTTTGTTAGCCAAAGTTGCTTTGTTATACACTGCACTTTCATTAAAGCTGAATTTGGTTTTCGTGTACTGAATTATGTATGCAGAGACAGCCGTTTGTAGGGTCAAAACCAATCTTTTACAATCGTGTGGATTCATTAAAATCCATCGCTAAAATGACGAGAGACCAACCACTTAACGTCTCTGTCCACGGATGAGCCGAGGCTCCACACTCCACGCTCTTACACGAGACCATCCTTACACCATACAATTACAATTAGTTTTTAATAAAATTACAACTATTAGCACCATAATTACTATTATCACATTCGTGTGTACGACTGCTATGCCTAACGTCGCCCTGTAATCATTTCCATCATCTTGACGATCATTGACTTTCATCAACCCTTCTCCCCAGCAATTTTGTGCCCACCCTCTCTGCCTAAAACCAGTTAGAACAGTTATGTCGTTTCTTTTTCTTAAGCTTTTTTTTCCAAGATTAATGGCCAAAGGCGTCCTCTCTCAAAACATACCTCGATCATAAATCTCTGCCTCGTTAGTTGCTTGGGCTGTACCGTCTTCTTGAGATCAATTTTTCCTTTTTTTCTTTAATCATCAATTAATGAAACCATTTGAAGATGATTTTTTCTCTATTCAAAACGCGTTAACTATAATTCGTGAATGTATATATTTGCCTGGTCTCTTGTGCACGCTTTGTTTGGTACGAAAAGTAACGGATATTTCTTTCTCTCGTTCATTCTTGCATTGTTCTAAGACGTTAGACGGAGCTGTTCTACTTATAACTTTTCACTTCTGAGATCTGCTTGTTTCTTTCTTTAGCTGGCTTTCATGGTCGTTTTTATTGTTCCCTCAAAACCGGTTTTGTAAGTAGAATATTCTCTTGATAACGAAGTAAGACGAGTTCCCATGTCAGGTTGCAAATTAGTTGAACTTCTTTAGTTCATCGGAAGTTTACTAACAGCACTTTCTGCCCCTCTTTTCAAACCCATCTTCATCTTCGTCACTACTATCCTTATATTCATTTTCCTGTTATGATTCTCATTTTGTTGTAACAACTTTAACGTGCCAATAATTTTGTTATAAATGCCTTCATCTTTCACAGGAAATTTCAAAGACACACGAGGCGTTCTATTCTGGCTAGGAGCCAATGGAGAAAGCGCTCTCGAATGGGCCAACCCCGCAGATTCATATCTCGTTCGAATTACTCGTTCGTCAGACGGTTATGGTCAAGCGACAGACATAGCTGGTCGTAAGTTGAAGCATTGTAGCACTGCAGATAAACCGCATCAGTGGTGGAGAATTGACTTCGGACACAACCGCTTTATATCTCCAGCGGCTTATAGTTTGATTCATGGCTGGAGTGACAAGGATGGCTCTTTACGAAGCTGGAGATTTGAGGGTAAGGAATTGGTGCATTCTCAGTCGGAGGTTAGCTATTAGGATCCTGCTCTAGCTGTAGCTAGCTACAACTTCGTGTCGGTGAATGTGGTTGAACACTCCCAAACACCCAATACAGCCTTTGCTTGAGCAGAGTTTTTAAAACTAGTTTACATAGCTAAGTAGAAACCGAAAGTTTTTGATAAATTTGTGCTGTTTGCGACGTAGTGGTCCAGCGGTTTGCACGTTGACTAGTTATCCGAGGATGGCAAGTTCGTGTCCTTCTAGGCTACTGTGTTGTGAAATGAAGAAATGTCCTTTCCACTCACCTTTCTAGAATACTGCGGTTTTCCTTAGTGTGGGAGCAGGAAAAGAAACAAAACTTCTGCTCAGCTGATCTTTATCTAATTTTTACAGACTTAAGAAAACTGCTTTAGGATTTTGCACGGGTCACATGACCGACTTCAGATCCCATAGCAATGGTAACTACGTGGCGATCTTGCATGCTAGGTAGATCACGCCGAGCGTGTTCCGCCATTGCATGGAAAAGAATCATTGAAAAAACTCGGAGTGGGAGCTTGATAGACAGAGAATTGAGTACATAGTTATTAAAACTCGTTTAATCTGACTGTACTACATTTGTGAAGCAATTAACTACACAGAAGGTTGCGCAGAAACAATTGGTGCTAACTTCCACAAGATGGAATAGTTCTTGTAAAGGTCTTTCCGTGGAACAGATTTGTCATCCTACCTCCTCTATCCGATTCGATCCAATTTTCGTAGGATTTATTTTAAAGTTTTACCCTTTTATCTAGGATCGTCAGATGGAAGAAGCTGGAAGCTTCTCCGCCAGCATGAAAACGACGCAACCTTGAACAGTGGCTACGCGGTGGGGCATTGGACGATAAGCGGCAGTACAGCCAACAGGTACCGCTTCTTGCGCGTGCGTCAGACCGGTTTGAACTCGTCTGGTACTCATGCACTGCGCATCTGCGGCTTCGAAATCTACGGACAGTTAGTGATATCAGAATGAACCAACCACAAGATGTATCCGAACTAGCCGTTTGTGTTATTTTTGTGTAAAACAGCTCGAACTAAGTGTAGAAGGACACTTATAGTGTTTTAATTTAATTCAACGAGTTACGTACATTGAACAATATAGCCAGAGCTCTTAGTTTTGGGTCTTATTGGTTTATAAAGCAAAGGTTGATCCGACATACCTTAAGGTTACATCCGGCTTGTAAGTAATCTTTTCTTGCACCGATTGTTTGTACAATAGAAGCGATGCATTATTTCAGTATGAAATATTGATTTTTATTTACGATATTACATGTGAACTATTTTGAATAGTGCCACGTTTTCGTTTGCATGAAAAGCAGACTATTTTCGTTTAACAAGATCTTTGGTGATACCAAGAATAAGCGTACAATCCATAATTGAAAGACAGAGAAAGTGAGAAAGAAAGAAGAGAAGTGTGAGAGAGAGAGAGAAAGAAAGAAAGAAAGAAAAAAAGAAAAAAAGAAAGAAAGAAGGAAGGAAAGAAAGAAGGAAAGAAAAAAGGAAAGAAAGAAAGAAAGAAAGGAAGGAAGAAAGAAAGAAAGAAAGAAAGAAAGGAAGAAAGAAAGGAAGAAAGAAAGGAAGAAAGAAAGAAAGGAAGAAAGAAAGGAAGGAAGGAAGAAAGAAAGGAAAGAAAGAAAGAAAAAAAGAAAGAAAGAAAGAAAGAAAGAAAGAAAGGAAGAAAGAAAGGAAGAAAGAAAGAAAGGAAGAAAGAAAGAAAGAAAGGAAGAAAGAATGGAAGAAAGAAAGAAAGGAAGGAAGGAAGAAAAGAAAGAAAGAAAGAAAGAAAGGAAGAAAGAGGAAAGGAAGAAAGAAAGAAAGGAAGAAAGTAAGGAAGGAAGAAAGAAAGAAAGAAAGAAAGAAAGAAAGAAAGAAAGAAAGAAAGAAAGAAAGAAAGAAAGAAAGAAAGAAGAAAAGAAAGGAAAGAGTAAAAAAGATTGCAATTCTTAACTTTTAATTCCCGCTTATTAAATACAGCTTCTTGTCTTTTGTACTAAACGCTGTCTTTTCTATGCTAGATGCTAAAATTGCAAAGCTCCTCAAAAGATAACATTTCTTCGCTAAATGATCTAAATTTGTAAAGTGACAAAAGTACAAATGAACTTGGTTGTTGTTAGAGCAATGGTGAAGAAGAGTTGGCTTTGCATGTTTCTTAGTGTTGAAACCACTCGCTGTCTGACAACAATGCTTTCAGAGAAAACTAAATAAACAAAAAAGTGAAAGGAAATACAATTCATTCATTTTACAACGCTGCATGAAAGCGACGACCACGTAGGGTTTGGATAAAAAGGGGTGATTACCACGCCGAAAACTTTTAAAATATTCATGTGCGATATTTATAGCAACACTCCCAGCCGTTGGAGGGCCCAGTACTAGTTAGTAACACTCCCAGCCTTTGGAGGGCCCAGTACTAGTTAGTACCACTTCCAGCCTTTGGAGGGCCCAGTACTAGTTAGTACCACTTCCAGCCTTTGGAGGGCCCAGTGCTAGTTAGTAACACTTCCAGCCTTTGGAGGGCCCAGTACTAGTTAGTAACACTCCCAGCCTTTGGAGGGCCCAGTGCTAGTTAGTAACACTTCCAGCCTTTGGAGGGCCCAGTGCTAGTTAGTAACACTTCCAGCCTTTGGAGGGCCCAGTGCTAGTTAGTAACACTTC
>JAOBRD020000010.1:26741-47103 GCA_027575215.2 Hydrozoanthus sils
GGTGGCCTTCCTTTTCTCCTAAGGCTAGACCTCTCCCCCCCCCAAAAAAAAAAATGGCACTTTGTTTTCATGCACTTGTTTCTCAACCATCAAGATATTTAATCAAGCCTTAAAGACGTTAATTGAATTTTAAAACATGTTTTGCCTTTGAAAAAACGTTTTGTCCTTTATTTGGGACACCGTCTTTACAAACTGCATTGGTTTTGCTGTGAGTTGTATTTACAATTCTATACTGTTTGGTGTTTCGTGCTAAATCCTCTACTTCTCTCTGTCCGTTACAAACTCTTGTATCCGAGACAAACACAACACATAGCAGCTGTCATGCTGCATGTTGAAGCTATGGGATGAAGGAACATTATAACTCTTTTCCCGCTAAAAACAGTTTCAGCAAAACTTAACAATGTTCTAACTTCAAAACCACTGTTTGAAACTACAAAGTGACCATTCATTTTCTTTGTCTTTTCAAGTGATTCGGTAAATTCCCATTGCTTCAACAAATTCTAAAGTTTACAATTTTGTGTTTAAATTTTATTACTTTGAATTTTAAATCTTAGCAATTTAAGGTTTAAGAATTCTGCCTTCTGAGGCTACCTTGAGCTTTGCGCTCATTTTGATTTACTTTGGTGAAGTAAGATTCAGGGTTATCACAGTTTAGAACTTGATTTTGCCATAAGATACCATTGAGGACACTAAGACATAAATAAGCCAGAGTGATATAAAAATGACACCAGTGACATATTTCGGTACGGCTGGTCCTCCGAGTTCTGCTCCTCCCATAGGCTTCACGAAGCGGCGCAGCACGAGAATTGAAATGCAGATGATGGCGCATATAGAATAACTAATGACGCTGATGGACAAGCTCCCAGCAGGCACGTCAAACCTTTTACCCTGTGAGAATAAAGTTCTTTTATTATTACTGAAAAATGATTAGACCTTCCACACGGGTGGCTTATAAGAGAGGGGGCTTGGTAGAGAGAGGGGGTTGGGTGGAAAAAGGAACTATTCGAAATTCAGAACATTGTTCATTTAAGAATTTTTTTACCCCGCTGGAATTTGTTAGTATTTTACTTCAGGTTGAGACTGGGACTGTGCATGTGTGGATGTTTTATCAGCTGTACTTTTTTTAAAACACAGATAGGGTCTAAAAAAATTCACATAGCTTCACACTTTGTATAAATAAATGAACGTAAAATGAATATAATTTTCTTATTTTTCTATATTGTAACTAGTTATTATAATGATTTAGCAAACACTCGTATTTTTGTCTAGTTGTCAAACTCTTGGCAAACGAAGTATGGTTGTTTGACTCACTGCAAACATACCAAGACACACGCCTCGGCACATTTTTACGTACACGCTCACACGCTCAAACTTTCGAATCACACGCCTCAGATCTTCTTGTTTGTTCAACTCAGTTTTTTTTGTTGCCTTTATGGACGCTTAATGCTTTACCCGGTCAAGAACAAAAACAAATGCTTTCAAATTTGACAGTTTTTACCTAAAGACGACAACAAGAAAAATATAGATAAAGTAGACACTTTATAGCAATTTAAACGCACCGATGATTCGTTAAAATTACCGGAAATTGCCCTTCTAGGGATTTAAATTTTCAACCTTTTCCGGGGGAGCATTCCTCTGGATCCCCTAGGATCGACGCAAGCGGCAAGCCCAGGGGTTCTTTATTTGGTATATCTGTGACTGAGGATTCGAGAAAACAATATCAGTAGATTACCTTTGTCTCCCAGTAGATGGCTGCAATCATCCAAGGCGTTCCAAGACCCAGGAATACATTAACAGAATTACTTCCGGTCACGTTACCAATCGACGCATCAGCATACTTCTCGCCAGTGGCAGCAGCCTTACTAGCAAACAAGTCCGGGAGACTGGTGCCCAATGCTACAAAGGTAATGGCGGTCACTTCCGCCTTGAGGCCCACCAGACAACCAAATATGGTGGCCAGATCACCAACAATTGCTGTAAGGACGCCGATGAAGCAGAGGGCGACAAAAAACGTTAGCCAACCTCCGAACCAGGAACAAGGAGGGCAGAAGGCAAAGATAATCTACAAAAGATACAACGATACAAACGTTTACTTCAGTCACAAACCTAGATAAAAGCCCGGCTGATGCAATCCACGAATGCACAAAAATGGCGTTTTTACCCATAATTCCTAACTAGAGAGAATCTAGAAACCTCACAATTGGCTTACATAGTTTTGTTAGCACAAGAAAGAGTTTTACCAGTTGTCACGTACCCTGAGCTTCTTTTACTGCTGTTAGGCTCGCAATTTAATGTGGTAAAATGTAATAAATCAATCGACTGTGACACCGAACTAACCTTCCCAATAGCTACGAAAGTAGCAATAGCAATGCTTGGAATTCACTGAAACTCTATCATTACAGGTTTGAAATATTTTTAGGAATAGTTTTGAATATGATTTTACGCCAATCCATTTCTTTGTATGAATTAGAAGGAAAAAAATGGTTCAAGAGAAATAAAAAGAAAATACCTTCCAGGCGAAAGTTAGAAAATGCATGACATAGTCCAAAGTGGTCGCGCTATCAGGGTCGTCTCCGTTGACTGTCATTGCATCCCTGAATTGCTGTCCCCAAGATTGAGAGCCGAGCTCCAAGCGATGAAGATTAAGATGCGTTAGAGAAACAACGCGATCAAACAGTCGTTTGTACTCTGAAAAACAATTAAAAATGATTATTTTAAAGCATTCCTGGAGCAGACATTATCAGTAGTGTACGCATTTGTATTAGTAGTAAACAACACCACGGGGAGATGCGGGCAATTTCGTCAATAACCCACTTTCCTTTTGGCCAGCGACCCCTTCCAAGAAAGGTTTTATAAACTAATTCAAGAAAACCATTTTAGCCAATTCTGACACTTTTAAAACAGTTTCAATTTTTTTTCAAACAGAACATGCGCAGTAACTGGCGGTAGAGCTGGAGCCGGAACAAGACGCTCATACTCTGTTTGACTTCACATGCACTTAAATCTCTAGTCTTGATGTTGGGAAATCTTAGTAAGTGATCCCCTTTTAAAGTAACCAGGGCACTCTTCATGGTACATACGTGGTATGTTTACATGTTTCGACAGCATCTACTGCTATGATAGTGAGTATTTATCTATGAATAGTTACTTTTTAACAACTATCCGGCCGAAGGGGAGCTCAAGAGTGGTGGATTTATACCAAGATGCGAATGTCTTAGTATTTACCAAAACACTGAAAAAATGTTTCAAAGAAACAACACAATGTAAACCGTTTTCTTTATTCCAAACCGTTTCAAAATCAACTAATAGTCCTAGACATCGCGATTTACCGGAGCCAACCAGAGCGTTCGAAAACGGATATCGGTTGCTTTGGTAAATATATATCTACCATGAAGATGCTTTCGAAAACCTTAGAAGTTAGTTAACATTTTGAGTTATTTCGACCTTTTTAAGCAATATTCCCTTACGTTAGGATGAAAGATGAAGGGATTGCAACAACTGTATATCATCCAATAAGTGCGTGTGCCAGTGTAATTTGCAGGTGTGATACTCTCCTGTAACTTATTCAATCAGGACCTGAATTTTTTTGCGGATGCGGTAATACGTGGTGAATTAACCAGTCAGAGCCGGTAATACTTTGCAGGTGTCATAGTAGAAATTTCGTACCCAGGGCTTTTCTTCGACGAGAAGACGGAAAAAGCCCTGGGAACGAGACTGATAACACCTACCGTCATCATTGACAATAGTAACAACACATCGTCTAATTTTCCCCAGAGTTGCCCCGCCTGTTGTATCTGAGAGTTCTACCAGGAAGGACTCGTCCTTCTCAAACTCTTTGTCGTCAACAATATCAATGTCTATGTACTTCATCAGCTCTCCATGTTCGAAGTTTAACACGCCCGATCCACCGTGGTAGTCTCTGCCATTCATAGCGCTTTGATCTTGTGTAGTCCATCTGACAGACACGTTTCCATCCGAACCGTTCGCTCTCTCGACTAGAAGTTTGATTGCACCTATACTCTCTTTTGCTAGATAGCTAGGATTTTGAAACGACAGCACGCCGGGTTCTAAAGAATTCGAAAAGTCACGAGTTAGATAAAACATGAGCGCAAAAAAAAGACCTTAGTTTCTTACCATCAATCGAGATCAAATTCTAAGACCCCCCTCGCATACACAAGCACAGCAGCAAAATTGACAACAATGAAATATACAAAAGGCAACAACAATAAAAATAGCTTGGTATTTTTCAGTCGTGTGATCAAAACGTTTAGTTTTAAGAATACGTATACCATTTTACCTATGCTTACATATATTTTTACCATGCGAAATTTTGACTATAAAAAGTGAATGAATATGAGGAAATATTGTGCATTGTTGGTGTTATTTTGCTACTTCGTTTACATTGTACTCGTTTAGGGTAGCATAAGAACCTAAACGATTTTATAATTTATTAAAGTACGGCATCCGTCTCTTCATTAGCATTAGGGAATCCTTCTGACAAGCAGCTACAGGCCGTGAGCAGAATTGTAATCATAAACATAAGCTTATTTTTCTTCTTTCTATTTTAAAAATTAAGTTTTTCTGGATAAAGTTATAACTGAAGTAAACCTACAGACAACAACAATCGCTTACGTGATAAAAATAATCAGCATTTTTAGATATAAATTTTTGTACTCCTGCCGTGGCATAAACGCTTAAAGGGCAGAGGCGTACCTAGAGGGAGCTCCCAAGGGATATGGAACCGCCACCTCCCCCGCTTTTTTTGATCTGTCTTTTTCTTATATTTTACTACAATGTTCTGTCAGTTGCGCCATACACCAACTCATAAAAATCCGTGAAGGATATATTTTTTTCGCGGGAGTTTATTAATTTTGCGGGTTTGGGCAACAAAAGATTCGATTCCGCAAAAAAAATGTCCCCAACTGACGTTAACGTACGTTTTAGATTTTCTTCCAACAAAAAACTTTTTATGTCCTTATCTTGGTTGAGCTTTAGAACACCCCTCCCCCCACCTTCTCAAAACCCTGAGGGCTCAGCTCCCCTGATGGGATATACATAACCGAAGGGGGGGAGATAATATTCACCGTCATCATTGATTATTGTAATTTCCGTTACGCTCAGCTTTCCGATCTCGACAGAAGAATCCTTGGAGTCATAGCTCGATAACTTGACAAAGAACACTTCATTTTCCTCCCATTCGTTATCATCAATGATTGAAATGTCGATGTGTTTGACTGTTTCGCCAGGTTTGAAAACCAACACGTCTTTCTTCTCGACATAATCCGAACCGGAAGTTGCAGTGCCATCAATGGTTTCGTAGCTGTGGCAAAATTATAAAAAAACATCATGAATAAAAATAAGTCTTGGTTTTTTATTTATTTATTTGTTTATTTATTTATTTACCGTTATCGACTACGCTCAATAAAATTTGAGTATTACAGACGTTAAGAAAAAGGCTGTAATAGAAAAAGGTTACATCCATTGAGATAATTAGTTTATGACAGCACGGATTGCTCGTTTAAAGGATTTTACAGATGTAGAGTTGTTGATCTGGGAGGGTATGTTGTTCCATTCCTTAATTGTTCTAGGGTAAAAGGAGTGCTTGTAATAGTGACAGGAACAATGAGGTAATTTATAAGAGTGTTAAAAATATTTTGTGTTACAGTTGTGGTTCAGGGGCTGGAGTTAATCTCTTTCGCCACAGATTAGGCCGTTTTCCTGTTTTTCTCCCATATCCGTTTGGTATAAATTATACGGCCATACAGAATCCTGCGATCTGATTGGCGGTCGAGAATGCAGGATTTATCTTGTAACGCCCGCGGGCACTACATATATCTTTAAAACCGAGTGCGAGGTCTGTCCGTGAAAATATTTGCCGAGGTCTTTCATTGTACAGATCAAGTGTAGCGAGACCTATGGGACAGACCAAGGGATCAAGCAGGCTTTCTAATCTTTCTGTTCACGTGTTCTTGACACTTTTTTTCAAAGTTTTGCTTTTTGCATTCACAGCTATTAACTGGACAGCTTTGGGGTTGTGCATTTTCTCATCATTTTCAAGCTTTTTCCAACCCCCCCTCCCTCCCATCCCTCCCCCTCCCTCCCAAAAAAGCGTATACGCGGTAAAAAGACGCTCGTGAAATGCAGGACCCCTTACTGTACGAGTCAGGCCAAAGTCCCAGAACCCCTAGCAAAAAGCACCGTCAGCGTTTAAAACAGTATCTCCCAGAAAATTTTATTCCGATTTAAAGCCTTCTGGACGTTGGATAGTCTGGTTTACTCAACTAGCATTTTCTCATTACCAATTGACTCTAATTGTTTGAGAAATTTAGGGAGAATTCAATATGTTGAAAAACTGTTTGGGGCTGAAATGGTTAAACAAAAAGTTACTGAAACAAACACAAGAAGAATTCAAACGTACTTCACTGAAGCAGCAATCTTCGTGTTGCCAGTCCTGATGACTCCAATTTTAACAAACTTATCGCTTTCCAGCACAGAACACTTTGGAGTCGCAAATTCTATGCGCGCAGCTTGAGTGCCTAAACATAAAAAAATATCATTGCATATAAATTAAATCTATATATACATTATAATTTCAGAGTTGAGAATACAGTACTTAGAATTTGAAACATGATTTAAAAAAAAAAGAGATTCAGTTTTTTGGCTGCCTCATTAGCACAGATATATGTCGTTGATTTTAATTATCTAACATGTGCAAGGGTCTAATTGTTGTTGTATTATAACCAAGGAATGCACGATAAATTAAATGGCAGGTTGTGAAAAAAAGGTTAAAAAAGGTAGCCTGTGTTGCAGCTGGTCCAAGCTCTTCAACCGTCGATATAGTCCGGAGGTCTAGACAGTCTGCGGCGCAGGCAAAAAAAGGCAACAAACTTTTGAAGCCTTCCCTCGTCCTAGGCTCTTTTCGTACCTTCACTTTCTTCCTCCCAAAAAGCCTTCGATGTTGCGGCAGAAATGCGTGAAAACTTGTGCAGAAACAAAAGATAAAACGCACGAGGGATGTGAGAGAACTTTAAACTTAAAGTACATAGATCAACGAATTTCTATAACATCAAGACCTACGCTATCAAAATCTCTAATTTGCATATTCTTCATAATATTCGCAACAAAAGCTTGGGCTGCCTGTGGCTAGACAAGAGTCTTTTGCGCGCCGGTTGCTTGAAGGGTCAAACAAACGTATTTAATGCTTGCATTTTCAGCGTATTCGAGAAGAACTGCACAAATATGAAGATAAAGCAAAGTTGGAAGGTAAAGACGAAGTAAATGTCAACTTGATTTAAAATGCCGAACTCGCTGCTGATAATTATGGCCTTAGACTATCCTGTTCAACCTCGTCCAATAAATGAATAACTACTCATTATTTTTGCTGTTGTTGTTACTCTTTGATTTATTGTTGACATTATTATTATCACTGTAATTTGTTTTCGTTATTACTACTGTACAGATAACATACCAGAAGAAGTCAAAATATGTGAAGCTCCAGATGAAGAGAATCCAACATCAGACAATTCTTCATAGAGCTGATAAAGAGTTTAGTACCAAAAGTGGCAATGAGAAACTCAAACAGGTATGCTTACTTAAAAAGATAGATATAAAGTCGAAAAATAAAATGATAAATGGATAAAACAAAAAAATAGAATAGAAACAAATAGAAGAAGTATTTTCATTTGCTAACTGGGGGAATGTAAATTTTCACAACCTTTTGAAAGAATAAATGATAAAATTAATTGATTTTTATTATATCGCAAGTCAAATTTCCAGGGCCAATAACTAAATCCTGTGTGTTGATTGGCCGACAATTGGTCCAATAACTTCCCAAACAGGACCAGAGAGTTATTGGACTGATTTCTTGCTGAAACAAGTGTGCAGAGTTAGTTGTTCAATCTCTTTTACTGATCTAAACTGAAGCCATTTATGTAGTAGATATCTTAATAACCTCATTTGTTCGGTCTGTTCGGAAAAATATTTGCCCTTGGTCTGTTGTCACACAGACCTAGCTATGCTCAGTCTGTACAGTGAAAGACCTCAGGCAAGAATTTTCCTGGACAGACAGTCACCTGGTTAGCCTAGTTAGCAAGGCATCAGTCTGTTGTTTGGTAGGCCCGGGTTTTATTACTGCAGCCACACCTTGACTCAGGGTCTTAAACTAACTGGGGAGAAGGTACTGTCTTTACTCTAACATCTGCTTATAACATAGAGGGCAAAATTACTTCGAGCTGATTGGATAACAGTGGGGGCATTTTTTCTTAATTTAGGGCAAAGTTACTTAGCACTGATTGGTCACTGGTACACTTCTGAAAATTTCCAAAGATTTCCGAAAATTTCAGAAAGTCTCAAAAATGCCTTAAAAACATTTTCCAAAGATTTTAGAGAATTTCCAAAAATTTCCAAGCGTTTCCCGAACACCTCTGAAGATTTTCCGAATTATTTTTAAAAATCATAAAAATGCCTTAAAAACGATTTCAAATCTCTTCTGAAGATTTCCGAATGTTTTCAGGGGTTTCAAAGATTTTGTTTCATTTGGAAGAAATAAGTTAAGTTATGCAACGCTTTCTTGTGGGATCCCACAGAAAATGAAGAATTTTGCCTTCGATGTCATAAACATGTAATAGCCTGGTTTCTCATAAGATTTGGGACTAATATCACTTGTGTTTTAAATTTTTTCCAAATTGCCCTCATCGTGAAGCAACTTGGGCAATTTTGGAAAAAGTTGAAAACACGTGTGAAATTAATCCTTAATTTTACTCAGCCCCATGCGATTACCTGTACAAACAATTAATTGCACCTTTGCATCTTCTGGGATAAGGATGTTAAACTGTAGGCCCTCAGAGTCCTATCCCTGGGTTGTAAAACCTATTGGGTTCTCCAACCACCCAAGAGTAGTGAAGCAAAATAAATAAAATAATAAAAAGAAAAAGAAAGATAAAATGCTTTTCAGGTTAATACATAATTTTGAGGTTAGGAAAATTCAATAGTCGTGAAAGGAGACTACAACCTAGAAAAGAATTATCTATTAAGAAACCTACCACTTTGAGTTTACCATCCATCTTTGGCCTCAGTTTGTTACCGCCAGTCATGTTCCTCAGAGCTCCAACGCGGTAATACCCATAATCCTTTGGTTGCTTTGCTTTAATGTGCATAGCAACAAGTTTAGCAGCATCTTCCTCAGACAGTTCAGGATTTCTACTTACTTCCTGCCATAAATAACAATCACACAGTTACTAGAACAGAACCAACCACACAAATCAAGAGTACTGACAGTATGTAAAACTTTATTGAAACCCTTATTAAGAACGGTTTCACACAAACTTAAAATGTTCTTTCTTTAAAACCACTGCTTGAATACCTACAAAGTGACCATTCATTTTCCTTGTCACCTCAAGTAGATTCTGAAAATATCCTTTGCATCAACAAATTTTGAAATTTGTTACTTTCTTAAGATTTTATGAAGGCTCATACACTTTTGTTTATAATTCCCAACAGTTGCATTTTGTGGAGAAACATAAAGAAGATGAGTTCAAATGATGTTACCAACTTTGTGTAATGATACAGGTGAGTCTCAAAATTGCACCAATTTTTTTTTTAAAAGTAAAGAAATACAATCATTTTTAGGGGATGGGCAGATTCCATGGACATACTCTTTCTTATGTTAATCAAACTGCAAATAATGGGGGCTGTAGTCCTCTCTCCTTCCCAAGCTTTTTCGCAGAACAATGTAAAAGGAAATATCTTTGCTCCCAGAACAGGTGTAAGTTGATGTAAGACATAAATGATAATAGAATTGTTCTTATCCAAAACTTGTTTTTGGAAGACTTGAAATAACAAATTTTGATAATTTTTTGTTAAAACTGTGGTTTCATGGATACAAAATTTTTAGTTTTAGGAGTATGTCTCTATACCTAGCTCACACACATACTGAAATTTGTTCTGGTTCATTAGCTGATTTGATTGGCTTGAGTTAATAATATCAGTCAATCACTTGATTAATAAGGAACAGTCTTCAGGTTAATTATTAAGCTTTCTAAAGTTGTATTTGTTAATAAGCTTGTGCAGCCAGCTGTTGGTCAAGCAGCAGAAAAACCAAAACATAAACAGCAAACAAGGGCAGATCCAGGTGTTTCGAAAAAGGATGTGGGGGGGGGGGGGGGGAGCAACTCCCTTCCCCCCAAAAGCCCACAAAAACTGAACTCTCCATGAATGCTTTCAGGCAGTTGCTATCAAACACCTCGATTACAACAAAACTTTGCCTAATTCAGGTCTCAAAGATCAATGTTTGCCAAAACTGAGCTAAAACATATAAAAGAGTACATGGCTACATAGTCAGTTCATCGAAGAACGGTAGGTGACCAATAGCTATCTTGCTGCCAAAATGGCAGATCACTGTTAAGTATGATTCATAATCTAACATATGACTTATAATTTTCTGGTGTAAACCTTACCTTGATGAAAGCTTCCAGTTCTGTGTCATTCATGGCTGCTGGGGAAAAGCTTTTCCCTCCCTCAGCTGAAAAGAGAAATTGGAATTTTTGTCATAACTTGAATACTTGAATATAATTAAAACCTTAAAATTATATTGATGCAAGGCCCCCTTCTCTCAGCTAGTTTAAGTGAGTCGCAAAACCCTGGTCAGTTTAAGATTTTTGAAAGTGAGATGGTGATCTTAAAAATAAAATTGCCACACAGTTAATTCTTATTTATGAATTAATGTTTAAAGTCCTGAAGCAAGTGGATTGTGAAAACCATTTAGTCTTTCTGGATCAATGATAGCATAATTTGTGGTGTTTAAATCATTTCTGCAGACCCTGTTTTTCCAAGGAGTGGTGACCAAGGAGTGGTGGCAAGCTCCTGAGTCACAGAATCTTGCATCACAAATCAAAAAACAAATTTCATGTTTTTACTATTTAAAGCTGCAAAAACAATAATCAATTGCTTGCACGATTTTTGTTAATACTGACTTTTATATATTGGCTTTTAAAAATAAACTTGCAAAACTGAACAACAAAAAAACTGAAATACAAATTACTAAAGCTTTTCAAGGGCAGTCATATGGATCAACTCTGCATGATTAAGTTCTTTAGACCACAATAATGAAGGTATACATCTCCAGCACCGTGTAATATGAATTATGGCTAATCATTAGGAACTGACAGACTCGTTCTTTGACAATCATCTTTGAATTAACTTTGCTTGAGTTTTGAGTTTGTTAGTGGCTCAAACATCATATTTTTAAGATTTTTAATCAAATTAAGCAAGTACTCTATTTATAGTTTCGTTTATGATTAGCATAATGCCATTCAAGACCTAGATTTTAAATACTGTTTAGCATCGAGTTGTTTAGAGCAAATTTAGAAAAAAACATGCCTATCAAAAGGTCTTTATTTCTTAAATGAACCATCGGTAGATATTGTTTTGTATATCTTAAAGACTCTTCTCTCATATTTCATGAGGCAAGAGGTAAAAACCAAATTATTTCTGTTTTAAATGTTGTTTAATTACGAAATTAAAAATGAACATGTTAAGCTACTGAAGTGTGACACGCTTTCAAAACATATTTTACCAAAATACAGAAGTTAGAACTTGCGGCGAGCTAAATATTAAACAGTTTAAAACTCAAAAGGAAGAACTCTCTTCCACAATAGTTCAGACACTTCCAAATTAATTTTGAAACTATCATGAAACTACAGTACTTAAAACAACACCCATTTTTCACTTAAGATACCTGCGGGAAGAAATTAAAACATTTCTTAAGGCAGGAATATGCTAATTAAGAATGCTGCGTTGTTTGTAAACTACATGAAAATATAAAACAAAAATTCATACGCACATAAAAAACGAATTTACTCTCTTGCCACAAAGTTATCTCAATGGCCCTGACTTGTTGTTAAAGTCAATTGGCGGCTTAGATTTAGCTTACCCAGCTCTAGAGCTCCTGTGTCCTCCGGCCTGATATTCTTGCCACCGCATCCATACTCTTTATCAGCAATGTATGCGATCACAACAAGAATGGGGAACATTAGAAATGTCAAGATTGCCTCCCAGAGGTCGATGACATCTGGCGTGTTAACACTTAGAGCTATGTAAAGCCAGATGTATGCTAGAACTGAGAACGTGGCAGTAATGGCAAACACTTTAATGGCTTTTACTCTTCTAATGCTGTTAGTTGGGATCACCATAACGCAAACTCCAGTAATCACTAAGAGGTTGAACGCCGCGGAACCCACTATAGTGCTCGGACCAAGTTCTCCCGCCTTAAATTTGTTGGTAATGACGATCTCGATGATCGAGAGGAGGATTTCAGGGGCTGACGATCCTAGCGCCATCAACGTAAGGTTTGCTACGGTATCGTTCCATACCCTGATTTCTACCTCCTCGATTTCGGAACTATCTTGTCGGGGGACTTTGATTTTCTTTGTCTTGCTTGTGATGGTTTCAATTGCGCACATGAAGAGATCTGCGATTATAGCTATTCCCATAAAACACCACAAGAGACCAATGAGATAGAGAAACACTCGAAAGCCTTCATTCCAGCCCCTTTCATCCATTATTGGTAAAAAGAGCGTTCCAGCCGCCTGTTTGGAACACGAGTCGTGTTTTACTGTGCAGTTTGGTTGGTACAATAGCGTAATAGCCATGGTTGTGATCGGGACTAGGCCACTCCGTGTAGATTTGCGAACGAGTACTTAAACGCCACTGATGATAAATACGAGTCTGTGCAAGTTGTTATCGTTGTTATTATTATTCAGTTGGGCTTCAGTCGTCAGCCACCGAACTGTGTCCTCTTTGAAGATTGTTTTTGAAAATGCTACTTAATGAAACGAAGTAGAAATATATAGCGATGTATAAGTAGCTCTCCAATAGAATTTACAAGTTGAACTACTTGTCATTCGAATATGTACGGCGTTAGTTGTGATAAAACTTTTGACCGGTTCTGTGTTAAAATTTGTGTGGTTTCTATCACAACATACAACCAGCCGTGACTACTTATTAATGTGCTTTTGTTGCTATAGCGACACAGCGGCGCCAAACAAAGAACGATCGAGACTCCTGATATGGCTACTCCCGATAAACAGAGCGAAAATTAACCAACGAGCTTTCCAGAACAGCCAATAGGCTTAAAGTTAAACAGAGTAACTCAGCAGGCTCGCAGCATTTTATTATTAGTTTGTAAAAACGTTAAAAAGTCAGAAAAAGTGCAATTAAAAACGTTGCGTATCATAATTCATTTGCCCAATAGAAAAAACATTTTTTTGTCACCGTTTAGTTTGTGCCAGTGCAATTTAGCCAGCCTAATTTGCCGATGGGCTGCTTTGACCGTGACAACAACAAGCCACAAGGACACAAGAGAGCTATTTAAAGCCATATTTCGCAATGCTTATTCCCACGCCTAATAATTCTGGTACAATCTCGCTACCCCAAGGCCTACACGAAATACGGTCTTTGTTCGAGGTCACAGGTGTAACTTTAGGCCCAACTCCAGTGAACTGCGTCAACCTCGATCTTTGAGATAGATTTAAGTTTTCCAAATCACTTGTAGTACCTCGAAAGAACCATTTGAATGTATCACCAAAGTGCAAAATTCAGCAGTTGTTATCAGTTTCAGCACTTTTTCTTGTAGCATTGCTACAACACTCACCAGGCGACTGACTTACTGAACTAAACCGCGGACAATATAAGATATGCGCAAAAATTTAAAGGGAGCAATTTGCAATGCAGATAATAGGTAATCGTTTGAAGGATATAGTACCGTATTTTCTGGACTATAAACCACACCCCCACATTTTATGACTAAGAGAAACAAAAGTCAACAGATAACCCACACCGGCGTATAATCCATACTCTTGAAAATGTTGGTCAACAACATTTTGCATTTGTTCTCAAATATTGAGGATAATTTAAGTGACACTAGTGGGTCGAAAAAAAACTTAGATGCTGACCGGATTAAACAAAGTGTAGATACCGTCAAATCTAGCAGAACACTTTATACTTGTAATTTAGACAGATAACCCGCACCATTAGATTACCCGCACCTTCTCCAATACAAGGCAAAATTAACAGATAACCCGCGGGTTATAGTACAGTCCGGAAAATACGGTAATTACTACATTTTCAGGGTGAATGTTGAAGCAGTGCTACACTAACTGAACAGCGCTGTAGCGACAGCAGTAGATAGATAGATAGATAGATAGATAGATAGATAGACAGACAGACAGACAGACAGACAGACAGTCAGACACAGACAGACAGACAGACAGACAGATAGATAGATGGATAGATAGATAGATGGATAGATAGATAGATAGATAGATAGACAGAAAGAAAGACAGATAGATAGATAGATAGATAGATAGATAGATAGATAGATAGATAGATAGATAGATAGATAGATAGATAGATAGACAGATAGACAGATAGACAGATAGACAGATAGACAGATAGATAGATTTTATTTAAAGTGGAAAACAACACTTAGCTAAAAAGCTACTTTACAGGATGCCCACTACAATAAGATGAAATACAATTAATATAAAGTTAATATGCAAAGCTAAAAATTCACTAGTCTAAAATACTGTGTAGAGAACTATTTACAATAACATTACTGTACTATAATAATGATTAAAAATATCATGTAATTAAAGGCAATGTTTATAAAATGTATATATATTAAGCACTCTGCCATACGATTTTCAAAATTGTATGGCAGAATGCTTAATATATATTATCTATGTAATATTTAATTGTTATTATTTTCTTTTAACTTTTATTTCTTTCAGATTCAGATTTTTTTTGCACTTTTTACAATAATAACATAATCTAATACAAGACATAGTACGTTAGGAGAGAGAAAAAAAACACTGTCGGTTTGAGTATAAAACAAATTGTGTCGTGAATGTTCGTATAGGCTAAAGTAGCTGAAGCTTTCGAGCCACTACCACAGTTACTTCAATTTGACAGGAAAAGAAATCAATCGACGACAAGTTATTCTAATAGGGAGCAAAAATAGATTAATGAGTAGCAAGTAGAAAGGAACAGTAATCACTTATAGATAAAATTTCAGGAATGGAATCAAAAGAAAAAAGTAAAGTTTTTGAGAGTGAGTTATCAAGGGAAGGTGTTTGCAATTTTGCATGGATATGTTACTTGTCATCGAGATGAACTAATTTGTATTCTTTTTTTAAACTATTATGTGGCAAAATTTTAAGAATTAACAGATTCTTAAATTCTAGAATTAATAGATCTTACGATATTATATTGTAATAAGGTTCTTATATAGTCTTATTTACACTATTCTTTATTGTAGCAACGTGCTTTGGGCTTTCTTTACTTCTCAATAAAGGTTTTCACACTGTTGGGGGAAACCAGCCAGCCCAGCTTTGGTTTCGGCCGCTGTTTCTGTTGACCAAAAGGCCAACATCAACTTTAGCCGACGGTCCTTACTCCATAAGAGCAGCCGGAATCGAAAAAGCTGCTCATTTACAAGTCACGTTTTCCTTTACCATTTTCAACCAAAGAAGTTGCAACAAAAGGTCACTGCGTGCTCCGACAAAAGATTTAAAGAAAAATACGTTTTACAACGTGACAATATATTAAACTGATATAATCTAGGGCTCCCAGGTAATACCAGTACTGTTATCCTAAAAGACCGCTATAGTTTAATTAAGTTAACCGGCTGCAAATGTATCTTCATCAGCATCACTATTATTATTCTTGTGAATTATGATCATTTTTATTGATATAGCTATAACATTACAATGTAATTCTCAAAACTACTGGTATAATTGGCTTAATATCAGTCTGCTAGAAAACGAAAGATCAAATGACGTTCGCTTCCTAGTTCTCGCATGTTCTTGACTCGATACACAAAACCGATGGTAAAAAATAAGTCTTTAACTTTTCAACAACGGATGGGTTGTGTGACGATACGTGCGTTATGACGGTCGGATTGTGTGACGATACGTGCGTTATGACGGTCGGGTTCTGTGACGATACGTGCGTTATGACGGTCGGGTTGTGTGACGATACGTGCGTTACGACAATCGGATTGTGTGACAATACGTGCGTTATGACGGTCGTGTTGTGTGACGATACGTGCTAAAAAGAAGTTTTCGGTCTAGCTGCAGCAAAAAGCTGTGAACAATACAACCAAATGATTTGAGATAAGTTCGCTATAAAAGATAAAATTACAATATATTAAGGCGACTTAGAGATGACCGATTTTTAGTGAAGAGCGTTTGGTTTTCAAAAAAATTAAACATTTAGAATCCTAATATTTTGTAATTTTAACGCAACTAAAGTTTGGATAAGGTTGATACATACTTCTTTTATATATGTGTAAGTTTTGATATCGTAATTATGGTATTTTTTAAAGCAGCTTTTTCTTGGTTGAATGACTTATAGTTGGTATTGTTAGTTGATTTATAGATAAAAAGTAATTATAACTTGTTTCCAGCCTTACAGAAACTGATTTCAGCCGTAATTGCGGAATTGACAGGTTTTTTTCCCGTTGAAAATGTAAACAATATTTTATGAGAACCGTAAATCTTTTCTTAGAGAAGAAATTACTGCTCAAATTTTGGCTTAACCCAGGGTTAAAGTTAACTAGCCTTTGAATAACCCAGTCCACGAGGTTAGGTCGAAAAGCCCTTGTTGTTTCTTCAGTTATATTTTATCAACCTAACCTCCACTGTGAAGTATCTTCGATATACATTTTGATGAACAGAACTGACAGACCATTTTTTTTTACCAAAATTGAGTTTAAAATGTTTAGTTGCTATTTCGGCGATATCGAAATGTCAACCGAGAGACTTAAAAACTGACATGTTTTTTTTCAAGACCAGTTTTAAACGTCGAATTTCACATGTGCAGGCGCAAATGTTAATGAGATAGAACAAAAGAATTTGCTCGTTACCATTACGGGTTCGGCACAGGTGAAATTCGAGGTTTAGAACAGACCTATTAAGAACCAGTAAATTTGGTCGAGGCTCATTGTTCTTAATTTTTTTTGCCGATTTGAGCCTCAAATTGTTCTTAAATTTTCTTATTTCTATATGTGGTAAAATCGAATGAAAACTAAGTCTAAGATATTGCAGTACATCACTAAATGCATTGGAAAACAATTTTTATAAAGAACTAACTTCGGGTCAAGTATATGTTTACAGCGTATAATTTGAAGCAATGACTGGTTAAAAGAGAAAAACTGCGAACCATTTCTGTATTCATTCTGTAGTCATTGCTGAGTTAAAGATCGCCGGAAGCTTGGTAAAGTTTTAAAAAACAGTTAGCTTGTTCTTAAATTGTTTTCAATTTTTGGCCAATCTGAGCCTCGTTGTTCCTATATATAAAGTTGTTTTTATAAAAAAGCGTGTATAAGACATTTTAAGGTACAAACTAGTGGAATGTGAAATAACACTGTAACAGGTCCGAAGATATTATAAGCAAAAGCCAAATGCTAAAACAAAAGAATAAGAATCAAGTTTAGAAAAACAAAAGTTTTTGATACTCACAAAATCAGATACTAAATACACTCTTTATTTTGTAAGAATCAGTAAATTTGGCCAAGACTCATGTTGTTAATGTTTTGGCGATTCTAGTGTTCTTGAATTGTTCTTATTTCTTTATGTATTAGTAAACCGAAGAAAAACTAAGGTATTGCAGTACATGTACTGGAAAACGAATTTGGTCAATTCACCCCCACAGATTTATCGTGGATTCGCCGGGTCATTCTTTCCGAGACGATTTCCAGTGGTTTATAAACTGCGAAACATTCATGTTCATTCTGTATTAAGTTAAAAATCGAAGCTCAGTAGATTTGTTTGAAAAAAAAATTAGCTATTGAGGTCGAGCCTAAGATTTTTCTTAAAATGTTCTTGAATTTTGGCCAATCTGAGGCTCATTCTTTTCTAACAGAAATAAAACCTGTAAAACAAAACCAAAGAAAAATTTAGATAAACATTTTTTGCTTTAATAGAGTCAGATTTTTTATTGTCTTTTAACTCTGTTAGTTTTCATGATAATCATTTTTATTTTCTTTAAGCTTGAGTGCAGTGGACATGTTGTTTCAGTGAGTTGATCTCGAATATTCTAAAGCACGTCAAGTTGATGACGCGTTGATATGAAAGGGCGGCGACCGGACATTGCTAACGAGTTGGACTCAGATTAAGTCACTTGTTTTGAAGAGGATTGACGTTCGAAATGTTACTCTTGAATGGCTTTATTTGACTTCTGGAAAAGCACAAACAAAAACAATGTCATTATTAACCCGGCCATCTGTATGCTGTGATGATATTTAATAGCTGCAGATATTGGAGTTGATGTGACCCAAATGCCTTGTTTCGAATCTACTGAAGCCCTATTCACTCTGTACTTTTGTTTGTTTTCATGGTTGTGATTGTCACGCAAGAATATAAGATTAAATAGCACTAGCTGCAATTGTGTGGCATGCACAATCTTTGAGAGCAAAACCAAAGGTTTTGACGAAGAACACAACAACTTCGAGTTTTTTCGCAGACATGTTTCGGCAAATAATCCATTGCACTGCCTAGTATTATGTTAATCTCTAGTTTTTATATTCTTACTCATTGTACAACCTGTCGTTGTACTGATGAAGGCAATGGATTATTTGCCGAAACATGCCAATAATAATCTCAAATTTGTTGTGTTCTTCGTTGAAATTTTAGCTAACCTGCTCTTAACTAAAACCAAAGGTTTATTAAGTGTTTTGTAAAATTGAAAGTGAGGCAAACAGTTGGTCAAATACATCAACTCCAGTACGTAATATTGTATTATAATAACTTTCACTTTCCCTTCAGTGGCACTTCACAGCTCAGATATTTTACGTGAAGTCTGTCCGCAATTGTATTATATTGTGTGTGTAGTGTAATTTTTGGGCGTTATTGCGTTTTATTGTGGAGAATGAGCGCGCTGTTTTTGATGGTCAAACGTTTGTTCGAAGATATTGATATTGACCTGAGAGGTTTGATTGAGAAAGTTACAGAGTTGGTCGAGAACAGTGGAGAAGAGATGCTTTTTCCGTTACAAGATGCTTCCTCGTCACAGAATACTGAAATACCACATAGCCCTCATTCTTGTGAAATGTTGGCAGTTTTCATTTAATCGACGATATCCAGTTCAAATCCAAGCTGTCACGAATGGAAGTGGGTCATGAATACAATTCAATAAATTTGATTTCGCTTTCTGATAACTGGACGAAACAAGTTCAGCATTTTGGCTTTGTGTTTGAGTTTGATTCGGTTTTGAAACTGTATTTCCTTAATTACGAAAATATTCGGATTTTAACTTGAACTTTTAGACATTTCAACTCGTAAACTTCGGACAACAACAACAGTAAATACACTTTAAAAATTTGTCAATAAAACTACTGGTTTACAAACAATATCGACAAAAACAAGGGCGCTATTTTTAGTGTCATTAAATCACTATTTATTAAGCCTTCTCGCTCTAACTTGAACCAAATCTCGCGACATGTTCAACTAGGGATAAAATGTTTTCCGAGTTGTAAAACGACTTTAAATCTACTTTTAAAACCAGTTCCTGACCACCCAAGGCTTCCAATTCTTGCGGTATTAAGTCAGTAATTAAGATAAAGCATAATTTTTCACTTTCTTCCATTTTAATATATTTCATAAAAGTTGAAAAGAAAATGGCGAGGACGACTGATAGGAAGCGATGAGGCTTATTATGATAATCAGAGTTCCTCTTTTCTACTCATTTTAATGTTCGTAAGTTAATTTTTTCGCCCGATTAACTTTTCGGACCTTTTAAAGTACTGTTTGGTTACACCTGTGCCTCTATTTTCTATTTGGTAATTTTCCTTCTAACTCTTTCAGCCCCAGCCAGTTTATCAACATCTAACTTCTCCTTACATACCTCAAACAAAATAGGCATTGTTATGAGAAAATAGAAATTGATCAAACATGTATATCAGTGCGTGTTAATAAACTCTCCCAAGTAGAACCCATACTTTCCTATTTACAATTTAAACGATATTTTTTTTCATCATTGGTAGTATGTTATGGCGTTCCTCTTTGATGCATTAATTGCGACAGCAAATTTGTCTGGAACCGTTGACTGAAAATTTAAAACACTTTGTTCTCGCTGGATAGAACATAAAAGTGAAGACATGCAAACAAACTACAGTAAGTTAAAGTTGAGAGTATACGACATTTATGCTGAGCGTAGTGTTCAGAAATATGAGATAAAGCCAATCGTTTTAAAAAGCGTACGTAACTTCCTAGGCTCGTTCCACCTGTGGTAAACCTTCTTAGGTTCGGTTCACCTGTGGCAAACTTTCTAGACTCGGACCACCTGTGGCAAACCTTCCTAGGCTCGG
>JAOBRD020000011.1:5606-8106 GCA_027575215.2 Hydrozoanthus sils
TCTCTCTCTCTCTCTCTCTCTCTCTCTCTCTCTCTCTCTCTCTCTTTCTCTCTCTCTCTCTCTCTCTCTCTCTCTCTTTCTCTCTCTCTCTCTCTCTCTGTCTGTCTCTCTCTCTCTCTCTTGTTACGCATATACATTTGTAATTTAAAAGTGCTCATGGAATACTTTGTTTTGTCTCTGTAATCTGTCACTCACCACTGGCAGCAGCATGTTTGGGCTTACAAACTAAACCGGCATCTTCGAAGTGACCAAAACAGTACTGCGAATCTAACGCTTCTTCTCTCGGGCACTTGGCTAACCGATCCTCGGTTCCCCTACATCTAACTCCTAGCTGGTTTACCTGTCCCGTTCCCTGCCCAAACGCAGCGCAACATGGGGCGAGTATCGCCTCACTAAAGCCGAGCTCCTTACATGCAACTTGGGCAGTGTTTAAATCCCAAGCTTTGTGACAAACTGTTCCCCATCGTCCGTTTCGAAATACCTCAACTCGGCCGGCGTGCCTAACTTCAGAACCGACCAATCTTATTGCTTGTTTGTTTCCTGCTGTGCGATAATACCAATAATTAGTCATAGCTGCAATAATAATGACCACAACAACACCAATTATTTATTAATTCGCGGTATCACAGAATTCCCGGACAAACCTCGATACAGTAAAGGTTAAGTTTAGCGCATCGAATTCTTATGAGTTAGCGCAGAATAATCTAAATTATTAACTCTCAAGTTAATTATCGAGACTTTATCAGACCATTTCTTCTTAGAAGCGTAGATGTTGAGTTTGTAAACCTATTTCTAGTTTTCAGAAATTATAGCAAAGAGACATACACCAAAGAAAGTTTTTGTTTGTAAAAGTACTGATATAAACCCTTTGGTAACCTTATGTAGCTCAGTGCACTATTACTTTTAAAATTAGAATTGAGACCATATAACCAAGATCTGCATGTTAAGCGAAGTGAATCTTTTTGTCTTAGACTATAATTCCAATTGGCTTTGAAATTAGTAATATAAAATGTTAAACTAGGTCTCCTAAACATTGCTCAGAATGATTTGTTTTCAAAAGGTTTAGTAGTTGTTAAAGGAGCGACATTTGGCTATTTTGTCCTGTTTAGTACTTCTTTTACAAAGTCTAATATTCGTATATACTCGTAAAGTGCACTGAGACATTCAATCTTAATCTGCAGAATATGGATCTATTGTGTGATGCCCTGCTTTTTCAACAGCAATCGGATCGATCTATATAAGCATTAAAGTTTGTCATCTTTGCTTCAAACCTAGAAGAAAACTATGTTCCCGTATCAACTGTAAAGAAACCAACCTGTGGTTTGTTGTAGCTCGATACACCCCAATATCGTGACAAAGATCCACAAAGTCCAAGGGTTTGCCATCAGTAGAACATATCAAAACTTGGTTGTTGTTCAATTAGAGCTAACAGCCTAAGCAAAATCGCATATATCAGAACAGGAAAAATTAGAGAAATGCAAATTACCTGTTTGGCTCTATTATTTCAGTGTTTTCGAATCAAAAGTCAAATGAATTTTAATTTTCTTTGCCGACAATAGATACTGAGTTGACGCCTTCGAACCGCTAAACACAATATCACTGTTGAAAACCAATACTAAGATTGTTTGCTGTTTTTATGAGCTAAAGAAAAGGCAACGAGCAAAAATATTGAATAGTAAAGTTGACTGTGGCGGTTTATTTAGCAAAATGTATTTTTGTGCGACCATCCCGGCAAAGCACACGCTGGCAAGTAAACGGTAAAAGAATTTCTCCCCTTAACCTTTAAGTTCCAGTGCCGTTGTTTTCTTCAAAATAACATTGGAAAGTTTTCAAGAGCGCAGGTAGAGTATGCAAAGTACCATCACTGATGTTTTACAATGCGTAATAAGACGATTTATCTAAACTAGCAAAGACTGCTTAATACAGTTTTCAGCAAGAGTTTTCATTACACACATACAAACATACCGGAGCCCATTGTTCATGTGTTTGCAAATACTTCTCTTTCAGCATTTACGGTCATACAATGGATAGTAAGTTTTGAACGCGTTTCAAGAAGTTTGTGTAAATGAAGAATAAATAATTAGGTCCTAATGAGAGCAATAAATAGCACGAGGCTGCCGAAGTTTATCTGCCCTGATGATTGAGAGGTCGCAATCTGGATGAGAAACGTAACTGCATTATGGTACGTACGTACGTAGGATTTATTCACTTTTCACAATTTGCATTCAAATTATAGAGTCATATTAAAAAATATTCACTTGTATACATTTTACAAAATTGAATGGTTTACAATTATCACAAGAATCATTATGAAAACACTATACCTAATTGTAAATAGAGTTAGAATATAAAGTTTCACATCATAACAGGACATTTTGGAAATGTCTAATGTCTTAAGTAACAATAAATTAATTTTTATAGTTAGACGCTATAGTCATGTTTTGTCATTTCTTTCTGTATACATTAAAACGGATGTTTAGAAAAAATTATTGATGAGAAA
>JAOBRD020000011.1:13106-20442 GCA_027575215.2 Hydrozoanthus sils
TTTTTAATGCTGACTGCCAATGGCAGTATCAGAGTATGGTGTTCTACTTAGTATATGGTGTCAAAGTATATAAAGCAAAATATGCTTTATGTGGTGAAATATGTGTCTTTCTACTTATAGGTATTTGTGAGAAATGCCCTATTTAATCAATCAAGATGATTAGTCATCTTGGCTTAGCGCATAAAATCATCAATGAACGTTTCAATATTTCTTATATTAACCAAATCTACAAACAAGCCTTCTTTGAAAAAAAAACCCGATTCGATTTAGTTCACTAGAAACACAAACAAGGACAGAAATCCTCTTCCTTTCTTAATAAAGGAAGAGTAGCAAAAACCTTAACTGTAATTAATTTTTTTTTGCATTTAAACTTGAATATAAAACTTTGAGCGCCCCTTCAAATAGCTAAGGGCCACTGTTGAAACAAAAAAAAATTGTTACATTTGCACTAAATCGCACCCGAAAAGTTGCTTGAAAAGTTTTTGATTCCTAGCCGAAAATCGTTCCATGTTTCCACAAATTACTTAGAAACCAGTCTCCTTGTTGTAAGTTCCACTCTCTGCCAATGGATCAACAGAGTCCTTTCTCGCTCCAGTTTCGGGTTTGCCGTTTTGTGATTCAATGCCAAATTGCACTTCATCACTAGCAGCGTTATACATAAGATTTATAAATCCAGAGTCCCTACTAGTTGCGGAAGCTTCGTCCCCACCATGTAAGAAAGATGGTTTTTCAGCAGCACCCATATCACTTGCGGCACTGAATGAACCAAGGGAGGTGTTTTCGAAACGATGGTGGAGAATCTCTTTCGAATATAGACCTCTCCTGCAACACCAATGAAAAAAGTATAAATTTCGTATAATACTTCAAATACTACATTTTATTAGTTTACCTTCGTATCCATTGAAAGCACTCCAATGAATAACGAAGACTTATATATTGTGGCAAAAGTTCAAACACAATGACGGTAATAGTTTGATCTGAAAGAAGACTGCTTTCTTTGGAATCGTAACTTGTAGTTAACTTTTGCTTTGAGATTGTATCTACACTTGAAAATACAGTAACGAAATGACGATGAATTAAAACTTACTTGTGTAAGTTTTTGTTATCAAGTGTGCAATAGTCGTCAGTTTTAGTTGAAATTGTGTTTGACTAAGTTCTACTGAAGCTATAATGGCAGTTTTAAATTGAATTGTATATCTGGTTGTAATTTTAGGTTGCTGTCATTGAAGTTGTAATTAAATTTGAGGTTACGATCAAGTTGCAGCTGTTAGTCTTATTTGTGGTTGTAGTTGTATTTCCTGTTTTGGTTTAGGCATTAACTTACAGAAGTAGGATGATTGTGGTTCTGTTTGTGTTCGTGCTGTTTGCTTATTGCATTATTATTTGGTTACAGCTTTTGTGAGTGTGTTTGGTATTCAACAGTTGTGGCTGTGGGTAATGTCACGCAGAGGAAAATTAACACATTCAAAGCCAAATTAGCTAGAATTAATGGTTCACGAAAAACTAGATATGATGAAATTGCTGATACCATACCTTCGATACAAGACAAAAGTAGCCAGCAAAACAATAATGATTATGATGGGAATCACAACACCAAGAATAACCTTTTTGCCATTTCCAGAACTTGGCGGTGGAGAATTCGTTTTCTTTGTGTTGGAGTTAATAGACTTCATAATAATGTTGAGGGAATTTTGAAGCTCTGGAGCAATAGCTTTTATGATCTTTACAAGAAAACTACCATTCATTGGGTGTCGGGAACTTTCTCCAGGTATCATCACTGCAAACACCATCTCAATCAGCGTATTGCTCATAACTGCCTTTGGATATCCGGGGAAGATAAAAATGTCACTCGCCTTAAACACATAACTGGCTACAGACCGACGATGTTTGATCGAGTTGCTATGTAAGAAAACAAAACGTGAGAAAAATTAATAATAAAAGAAAGAAAGGACTTTACTTCTGACAGCTTTTTCCCCAGATAGGTCTTTCCTCTAGAGATTTTTTTCTCTTTTCTAAACCATGTATTTATCCAGATGATGCTAATCGAAATTTGAGAGTCAGAATATGAAAAAGCAATATTCTAGCTCTACTGGTAAAACAATTTCCTTTCTACATTTTAAGAACCCCAGGCCCGAAATTTTTGTTTGGCCTTCAACGTTATACCAAGAAATTTATGTGCTTGCGTTTGAGCTGCGCTCTACAATAGTATGAGCTTAAAAACACAGATTAATTAAATCTTAGGAAACAAGAACAATCTTTCTAGCTTGCGCCTTTTCTATGGGTTCATGCGGTCACTCGTTGTTTATTTGTTTTGGTTTCCTGTGTGTCTATTTTTACACAAATTAATATGCAAACATTTTTTACACGCATGTTGTTACAATAATCATCCATGTTTTACTGCTATATTCTCTTTTCCAGTCATAAACAGATAAGTCTATTAGTTTCTGCGATTCATCAATCCAAAACCAAAAAACCACACCTTGCTATACAACGTTTTGACTTGCTTGTATCTTGAATATGTTATATACTATAAGAACTGGCAGTTAGCTCGAAATCGGCAAATTTTTACTTAGAGTTGTCAAAGCTACTCAGATAACTGTTGTGGTTTACCTTGAAACGGCTTTAATTGGTCTGTATGTTTGGGAAATAAGTGTTTAGCGCGGTTTCATGGAAAGAGAACAGCAGTTGTTGCTAAGATACCAAAAGGAAAAAAAGACGAAGTTTTTGTGCTAAAAAACATAAACAGAAAGAATTCTTACTTGTCTTCTTCTTTGCAATTCTTTTCCTTGCAATAGTTTGTCATCCCTTCAGCAACCTTTTCACGGAACTTATTGTTGTCAAACTGTCGAAAAAAAAGATAATTAAGCGTCCGTGGCTATTAGGCTTGCTACTCTTCGTAATACCGAGGCCAAAAATTTACAAAAGCTAACGAGTTCAAGTTCAAGTTTATCTTTTTTAACCATAATTCACTAAAAACTAATCACTTCGCAAATCGTTAAAGCTAATCGAAGCGGTTAGTAATAAATTAAATTCAACTACCAAAGGTGTTCCGGTCAAGACCTGCAATCAGCTAGCCAAAATTAATCTAAATTTGTACTTGTATAAGCACGGAAAGGTCCTGGAAAACTAAAATTTGATTATTCAATTCAGCGTATAAAGACTTAGTATGAGAATATAGATATGCCAACATACAAATATTTTTTCATATAAGTAGTACAAGTAGATTAGGTACTGTGGGACGTTAGGATGGAAAATCATGCGTTAGAGACGAGATTTATTTGAAAAAGGGTGCACTAATCGGAATACTATTGGAAGAAACAAAGAGACATCAGAAATCAAAATAGATACAAAACCGAAAGATAACATGCCGGCATTCCATTAAAGTAATTAACCTAATAAAAACCCCTTACCATCGCAACCATTGGTTCCAAAACAAATTTGGAACTTTGCACATTCTCTTAAAATGTTATATTATTCTATCACTGACTCCAATTTTCAAAGAAATTCATTGGTTACCGGTTCAGGCTAGAATTGAACTTTAACTTCTCAACCTTAACTTTTGAGTCTAAACACCATACAGCTCCGTTTTTCTGACCGATCGTATTCATCGCTGTTTTCTCCCGTCCAAGTCTCCGTTCCCAAAGAAATATCTCCCTATTTTTTTCCAAAAACCAAATTCAGGGCTAAACAAAAGTGCAGCAGATAGTGCCTTTTCTCTGTTCGGCCCTAAATTTTGAAATGAGCTTCCGACTGACTTAACAAACACTAGAACGCTTAACGTTTTCAAACGAAAACTGAAAACTTTTTTATTCCAATAATGTTTTTAATGTTTTAATCAGTTTAATAAGTTTCAATTTTTAGTCTGTCATGACAATTTATTGTAAGTAAGTTTTCAGTGTCTTTGAATTTGTTAGAAAAAAGCTCTTTAATCATCAACATTATTATTATTGTTATCATTATTATTATTATTATTATTATTATTATTATTTTTATTATCATTATTGAATATTTCAATACAGTAGAAAAATAGGAAAAGTACTTAAAACAAAATGAAATTATTATTTTTGCAGAGAAACGATTTTAGGTTTTGAAAACATTAGTTTTCGTTTTTACTAAAATAGCAGAACATCCCTTAAACCATCACAGAGCGAACTTATACTAACCTTCTCTATTTCTCCTTCAAAAGTAATTGTAACGTTGTTGTTCTCTGTAAAATATTGTGAAACAAAAGTAAGCATAGGAGCGCATTTGATCTTTTCATTGAAGAAAAAGCTTCAAAGTATATATTTTTTAGGCACGGGACACAATCAGAACAAAAGTTTTACCCATGTTTTTTCTGACGTTTTGGCAAAGCTTTCCGTTAAACCCTTCTTTACACAAGCATTGGAAACCGCTGTCTGTACGCTCGCATCTGCCTCCGTTTAGACACTTGTTAAAGCACCATTGATGTGAACTAGTTGTTGGAGTAGCGGTTGGACTAGTTGTCGAACCTATAGTAAAAGCAGAACATACTTTGTTTTAGGTTGTCTATTGATGCATGATAAAGAGTATAAAATATTTCTACAAAGACCTAAAGAAACAAGAATCATTTTGAAAAGATTCATAAACATCATGAGATTTTCTTAGATGAAGGAAGATTTAAAATATTATAGTCTTCAGTGCTCTTTTATTTTTTTCGTTTACGTTCTTTTAAAGCTATCTCACTTTATGCTTTTTTCAAATTTGAGGTTAGACTTAAAAGCTCTTTTTTTTGGTTCTTTTCAACATTCTGTAGAATTTGTTCTTCTGTGAAACTTGTACTAAGCTAGCCTGCGCAGCGGCTGTTGAGACTTGAACGCGCGAGCAAAGAAAAGGCCTGGGGAGAGGAGAGTAAAAACAGCCTGCCCAAAGACTAGGGTTTTTTTTAGTGCCTCAAGAGCCAGAATTGATGAACCAACAAGTGTTTGTAGGCAAATACTTTCCTTGCAACAAAAAAACAAATCAAAAAAAGTTTTAAAAAAGACAATCTAATGGTAACCTGGTAAACAGGAAAAAAAACGTGAAATTTAGTTTAACTTTTTGATTAACCAAACGTTAGAAGGAAATAGAGTGTTTCTGTTAACTCCAAAAGTGTAGTAAGTGATTAAGGATACATACGACATGTGAAATATGATTTTTTAACTTAGTAGGTTAATGGTTTCTTTCCTTTACAAAAAACATTATAAACTCGTCCAGTCTTTTGTCCTTGTCTAAACAATTCAAACAAAATTCTATTGTTAAACAAACAAAATCTTACTGTGAGTACATCGGCAATTAACGAGTACACTATAAACAAAAACCATCAAGCATTTGTAAAAAAAAATTACCATTTGAAAAACATTTGACTCTCATGCTCACATACGAGTAGGAACGTGAGCAATCTATGCCTCTCCAATTGCGAGCGCGGCATTGTGCCAAGGACGATTCGTTACCATGGCAGTCGACGAACGAGCTCCACGCAAACCTTACTTTAGACTCATCTTGATTGACTCTCGGGAGGAAAGTTCCATTTTTATATCCAAGTTGCCGACAAATTACTATAGCAACTGTTCTCTTTGATTGATATCGACTAACACAGAGTGATGCCCAGATCCCGGCATACTGTAAATCGACAAGGCCTTCCTGTGGTTTAGCGGAACGGGCAATTCTTACGCTGACTTCTGTAAGTTTAAAACAAAACAAACATAATCACTCTTTTTGGTTAAAAAATTGGAATTTATTATCAATGATTGCGCGAGAAACGACTTCTGTTTACTCCAAGTATAAAAGGGTTCACTTCTCGGTTTTTGCTGTGTTGACTATTACGAAGCAGTAGCTTAAATCACCGGAATTTTTTTTTCTTAAGACCATTTATATATGTTCTTAGTCGGATAAAAAGACACAAATAAATACGTCAGCTAAACAAAAAATTGAAGGGTGTACAGTTATTCTATAGAAAACAATTTAACAAAGCAGAGTTAAAATAAAACGCAACCAGTAAGATGAACATCAAAATATTTCACAAAACTTTGATGAAGAGTTAATCACATTTTATTTAAGACCATCAACTGTTTGAAATATAGGTTAAGGTATTAAAGTTCAAGCTTTTGGAGCTCATTATAAGCGCTACATTTGTCGGGTACCGGCTATTAGATGTCGATGCTTCAGCCGATAAACATGCTTAATAGCATTAATTTTGGTGAACTTTTCTTTTGATCATATATAACTCATTTTGTTGTGTTTTTCCTTGTTTCTTGCCATATTTCCGACCCAAAACAACAAATCTGTGTTTCAGGCACCGCAAATTCTGCAAGACGGGAAAAGAACGACGCGAGGTCGAGAAATTGAAAAACATACAAAGGCTAAAAACAGTCTTCCATATACTTAGCATTTTTTTTATATCCTCGCGTGTGAATAAAAAAAAAGTTGGAGTGACAAGCTATTGATATGGTCACAAACAAACAATATTTGTTTTATAATTTTTTTCTTTTATGCATGTATTATTTCTACTGAGAACTGTTTATCCTCAGGTTCGTCGTGATTGTTTTGTGCATGATAGTATTGTTTTTGCCATGACGTTATATTTACTTTGGATAATACGTTATAAGGCTACTGAAGCCAAGCAGAAATAACTGTTCCAGAACAAGAGCAATGATTTTTTTTCCAGCCGAGCGGATTTTATTCTTGAGTTTCGCGCTCTACTTGCGCTCATAAAATAAAGGGAATTTGGTAAACACTATACCATTTATGTCAAGCTAGACCTGGGTAATCAAAATATAAACTCAACGAGTAGGTTGCCACAGATTTATCTAAAATAGATATTGGTTGTAACAATGACAATGATATCTTGTCTCTACAAAATATTAAGAAATGAAAATGCATTTCCCTTATTTTATGCCTTTTAACCGCCACATTTAAGATTAAAAACATTTAGTAGCTTTTCATAGTAGGAATTAGTTGCAATTTAGGTATCCCTAACACTGTAGTAAAGTATTACCAAGCGTCACCGTTTCTGTTTTATTTTGCAATTATTGAAGTAAATATGAAGTGAAAAATTTTATAACTTCAGTAGACAGACCTTGCTAAATGAGAAATAGTGGTGAAGAAATTTTGTTTAAGTCTTTTATGTATCTTGAGATGTTGTCACTTAAAGTTTTCAACTCTAACGTCATGAGTGGTTCTGATTTATTTATTTATGTACATTATTTAAGCAGAAATTCCAGTTCAGCATAGCTGGTTTAAATGGAGATCTGTGCAAAATAATTTTAACAAATTATAAACATTAAAAATGAAAACAAAAACAAAACAAAAACAAAAGAAATCATTCAAAGGGTTTATA
>JAOBRD020000012.1:4269-29625 GCA_027575215.2 Hydrozoanthus sils
CAATTACAACAAATATCTTTCAGAAAATTCGCTCCACGTGGAATCTGCTTACTTGTCAATTTCATAGAATGTAAAAAAAACTTTTTAAAATCATTAATAACGCAAGACTCAAAATCATGTAATTCCACTTTGATTTTCAAGACTTATCAGTCAACGGTGATTTGGGAAATTTGCTTTTCATCTCAAGTACGTTACATTCTTTCAAACCACATTTCGAAAATTTTCACCAAGAAATTGTTTAAGTTTTGAAATTTTGACGCATGAGTTTTTGTCTCGCCAACATACACAGTAACAAGTTTCAATACCACAAGCTGTGACAGATTGTCACACTGCGTGCGTACTATAAAACACACAATGTTGTAAACATGCCGAAAAAAAGAAAAATATCCACTATGATCGTAAAGAATATGAAACATCTTAATATTGCAATTTTTTTTTCATATCCTGTATTTGAATGCTGAATTGGTGCAAAGGTTCAGCGGATTTTGATAGTTATTGTTCAAACACTATACTCGTTGTCTTATAACTTTATTGACTATGTGACAGTAATGTTTACCGTAGTAAGCGCGTGCAAACTTGGAATTGCAAGGTCTACTTTAACCGTATCGAACTTAAAAAATTGAATTTTATCCGGTTATTTGAACCGATGATTCAAACACCGAATTTTTTGCCGTATTATCCAATAGTTGGAAGCGAATTTAATTCCTCTTCATTGCTTCAACACTGTATTTTCATCAAAATAAATTCAATACGGTTGAAATACTCTGAACGGGTCCCTGAGCCGATTGGTGTGGCAAAAGGCCATGAATGTATACGTATCTTTGGTACTGCAGTATCATAGTTTTTGGAAACTAAACCATTTTTTATTTCTCTGCGTAATTTGTAAATGTGCGAGTGCCACATAGTGAGAAGCTTGAAGTTTCGAAGTGCATTGCGTTGACTGGCATTTCACTTCAGATTTCATCATTTGCGAAAGTAATTGACCTGTTTCAAAGCTAAGCGGGTGCAGCCTTAATTCTAAACAACCCCATCAAGAATAAATGACGATCAAATTCAGCTTTATAACAAAAAAAATCCAAAATATATCTGAGAGATTACAAGTCGAGTGTGTTTATTATGAACGAATACAATCTTGTTTGAACTAGCTGTCTTCTCTTCCTCATTTCTATTATTCATCTACAAAATCGCAGTTTAAAAGATATTTCTCTATCTGTAGTCTAAAATCACTGAAAAGCGAAATGTGTTTTAATCTTATTTAAATTTACGTACTAACAAAATAATAGCCTGTTTCACGGCTGTGGCGCAGGCTTCAAAATAAATGTTCCATTGAAAACAGGCATCCAGTCTCAAATTTCAAAGGTTGTCCTTGTTCCCCTGTAATCCAGGGCGTGGAAAGCCCATGAATTTGGGTCAAGGTCCTTGAAAATCCTTGGAACAAGCAAATAATTTCTTTCTTTACTTCCAGAGTTTATTGAAAATAAACTTTATAACAAACTACAAGCCTTAACATATACCTGGCAAGAAAAAAGAAAGTGTTTGTAGACTTTCCATTGATTATTTGCTTTGTGTACACAGGCGCTACCCCTGACAGCCACAAAAACCTCTTTGCTAGATATCAGATGTATGCAGGTGGGTAGATTAATTGCGTTGTGTCATCTCTGTTCAATTTTAGCTTTTGTAGTTCAGTTTGGATAGCAAGTGAATAGTAATTAGTCTGACTTTTAAAATTCTCAACATACAAACTGAATGCCTTGGATAGGGATTGAAGTACTGATACCCAAGGAGCTGCAGATGTGTACCAGTTCAATTATAGGCATCTACTGTAGTTAAAATAAATCATCTAAATACATCTTTGAGTCAAAATCTGTCTCGTACTGTATTTTCTGGACTATAAGCTGCACCACAGTAGATTACCTGCATCCGCGCATTTTTATGAGTAAGAAAAACAAAAGTCAACTGATAAAAACCTGCACCCTTATTCATTCACTTCTTCCACACTATCATCACATTTATCATTTAAATATAGCTGAACTTTTATTGAAGATACAAGAAGTTTTATACTTGTCGCCAGATCAACTTCAGAATCTAATGCAGATAACCTGCATCGGAAGATTACCTGCACCTTCACCAATAAAAGGCAAAGTTAACAGATAGTTCACAGGTTATGGTCCTGAAAGTAAAATTATGGTAAATTATACTGGATTTGAAGTCAAGTTTAATTGCAACACTTCGAGGATATGGCTGAAAAATTGAAAATCATGTGCATGGCCTTTAATGTTCTCAGTTGTGGGCTGATTGAAGTACCGATAAATTGACCAGGACTGAATTTCTTTTCAGGGTCGTGTTGAATGTGAAGGGCCGAACAACCATTTATATGACTTTGTGGGAAATATTACATTAACAGGCAAAAAGTAAGTGCTTGTTACATTCTCATTCTTATACATGTGTATAACACTTTATGCTTACTAATCGTAATTAATATTAAATATTGGCAGGCAGGTACCCCTATGTGCAGATCAGGTTCTGTTGAGAGGGGCTCAGCTAAGGAATAGCCAATGGATATTTGGTAAGACTACTGTAGCTCTGTGTTCACAACTTACAACTCACAAAATGCATTGCTTATTCATAACTAAAGTAGACCCTGTTGCACAGGGTTCACTCGTGCCAGTATACAAAAATTTGTTTTCAAAAATTTATAAAGGTAATTTTATTCCTGGAATATAAATGGATCAGTGGGTATTTTTAACTATTACAGAAAAATCTGTAGTTACAAACCTCGTTTTACAAGGAACAGTTATTCTAAAGCTATTACAAGACAAGGATTTTAACTAACAGGCAGTTTCTGCAATAAATATCCTGTGGTTCAGACCTTTATATACACCAGTCATTGAATCATTAAGAGCTTAATTAGTTTTTTTTATTTACTGCCTCATTTAAGCTAACAAGGGTTTTATTTCCAAAGTATTTTACATGGACATCTCCATCAAAATATTTTTTACCCAGATTACAATTATTAACAATTATCTTTGATGACCTTAGTACAGTTTTCAAAATAATTTTTTCTTGAAGCCCTTCTTTAATAGTTGTACTTTTATTCAAAGCTTGTGAGAGTCTGCTTGGTTCACAATCTCTTCAAAAACAATGTGCGAATCGAAGTTCAGTTGCTAGTTATAATAATATAATATACAATAAAAGAAGCATATTTTTTATGATTATTTCCTTTATAGCATTTAATTAATTCATTTTTTTCTGCTGCTACAGCTCCTTCACGACTAGAAGGGGTAGTGACCATAATAATTTAGTTCACTGGCCTGTTCGTTTCTCACTGCCATTACAACTCCCTCATGACTAGAAGGGATATTGACCATATCACTTCGCTGACCCAGCTCCCTTACGTCTAAAAGGGATGGCAATCTCCAGATTTGAGATCTTTTTGTTTTTAAAACACAACTTACCTTTATTCTTATTATCCCTGCATGTATTGAGTGCTAAGTTTACATCATAAACCTCCATATGTTTCTGTTTAGATGAATACTGAAAAAATTGCTTAAAATGGTGGAGTCAGAAAGCATCCCGTCATGCTTCGCAGTAATGCATGATGGTTACTGGAAAAGTGAACTTACATATTATTTTGACCAATGACAAATCACTACATACAAAGTAAATGTTCCAAAGTAAAACTTCTGACTTGGAAACCAAAAAAGAGATATGCACTGCATTTTATGCCTCGTGCCGGCTGACGGAGCCTGGCACTGTAATTAATACAAACAAAGTACACAATTTTTGGCTATTATTTTGCTAATTTGTCTATTATCTGTTTCAGGGTTAGTGGTGTACACTGGCCACGATTCCAAGCTAATGCAGGCAAGTTTTAAGACATTCCCAAACTAAGGAAATTACTTTCAAATGCAAAAAAAAAATGTAGAACTTTGTTTTGCTGCAAAACGAAATAAAACAAAAAAGCGTCAGGATAGACGGTCAGGGCCCATTGATCAATTTTGATATATATGTGTGTACATAGTGTGTACTATGTATATAATTGTATGTATGTGGTTAGGTATGTATGTTTATATATGTATGTGTCGGTGTATGTATGTTGAATATGTATGTGTATGTATGTACATGTATTCCATTACTTCACTTTGAGCATTTTGGATTCAAAGAAGTATACTTTGATTTATTATGTACATATATATATATATGTTACATGTGTGGTGTATATATGCATGTACTGACTGACATGAGTATAAAGTAGTTATGAAGGATTACTCAGTTTAAGAGCATGCATACCTTGTATTTACCAAGAAACTTTTACTATAAATTATGTTTGGCAGAACTCAACTGCAGCACCCATTAAGAGGTCGTACATGGATCAGACCACAAACATACAAATCCTTTTCCTATTTGGTTTGCTGATGGTTTTGGCACTCTTCAGCACAATTGGGTTCTACATTTGGACTGAGAAAAACAAAGATACTCACTGGTACTTAGGATACAAAGGTAAACCTTGAACTTTGGTGTTACTTTTATGAGATTTCCAAGATGATTACAGTGATGATGGCATTGATTATGGTGATAGTGTTGATGTGATGATGATGATAGTGGTGTGGTGATGGTGGTAGTACCAGTGATGGTGTGATGATGGTGATGGTGAAAGGGATGATTTTGATTTTAATGATAAAACCTGTGGTGATGATGCATGATGTAAATTGTGATAGTGTTCGTAGTACAGTGGTTATGGTGATGGTGAGGTATTGATGATTGATTTTGTAGGTAGAATTTTTATTTTAATGATGATACTAGAGATGATGATGATGACATTGGTTGTGATAATGGTGTTGGCCATGCTGTTATTATGTTGGTGGTAGTGGTGTGAAGGTGATGATCGTTTTAGAGTTACATAGGATGGTGGAAATTGTTAATGAGTGCTTCAGAAAATACACCTTAAACAATATTAAAGTGGTGCAAGTATTTGATCAGTTTGAAGCAATTTTATATAGCCATTAAACCAACTGAGGATAGTCTCTGGTCATCTTCGTAATAATCTCTATGGATTAACAGTATTTAAATATAAAGATAAATTGATTCTGATGTTTTTTATGTTCATTGCAGAGGAAGGACCGCAAAACTATGGACTCACCTTTTTAACGTTTATCATCCTGTACAACAACTTGATTCCCATTAGCTTGACAGTGACACTAGAGGTAAATTACATATTTATCTATATCCCTTCATTGTTATCCATATGGAAGCCACCAGGGATATATGATAACCCATATCCCTGTCCAGTAAATGGCTCTCAATTTTTTTTTCACTGAATTGCCAAATTTAAAAGTCTTTGGATGTTATTTTGTTCTTTTTTTGTTTTTTTTTAGTGCTGATGAACCACTATCATAACCATATTAGGGCAGTATCTAATAAGAGTTTGTTCATCTTTTCTTCTAACTCATTGTTCCAGGGGAGTAGCTATTGCTGAAAGTCTTTCGTATAAACAAAGTTCCCATCATACCTCAGTCCTGTGGGTCAGCATTAATTAGGTGCATAAAGCTGTAGATTACAAGTGTGTATAGTACTGTGCTTTCGTAAGCGTGACATGGTTTTTCGAAACACTGACTAGTCATTTTAGTGGTAGCAGATAGAGCCAGAACCTACCAGTAACAGCAGAGTGTGGTGTGACTTAGCTGCATATTACCTGTTGCCAAAATTGCAACTCGGTGAAGATTGTTAAATAACATTGACTCTATGCATAAACAACAGTGATTTAAATGTTCTTTTGTCGACATTCGTTTTAGCCCTACTAGCATTGTTTTGCATAACATATTATTCTTTTTAAAGTCTAACTCAAGAACAAGGCTAGTTGCACTAGTTTGAATGTAGACAAAAGAATATTTAAAACGCCGCTATTTATGCATAAGGCCTATTAACACTGACAAAATGGTATACAAAAACTTGTTAGGCCATAAAGAATTGTTAGGATTTTGTCAGTAGTTAGGTGTGGTTTGAAACATTTCTCTCATAACAATCAACTAAATAGTAAATCTTTAATCAAGAAGTAGCACATTATTGTCAGTTTCGCTTGGATTGGCAAGGTATAGATTAATATTAATTGTCATGTCCATTATGCCGTCTCAAGCATGTAAGGCATCAACAAAGGCACTTCACTCTTGTCTGTTCTGGGCCAGCTTCTGAACGGTCCCCCATTTGTGATGGAAGGTCTTGAGCTCCCCACATTTCGATGTCAGGTTATCTCTGGTCAACCTCTCCTCTGTTTCCCCTCTGGCATCCAGTGGAGAGCTGTGCAAGAGACTATAAAGCGTTACATTGTCATAAAATTAATCCAATATTTGCACTGACCAGTCTTTCTTAGAGTTTAAACTGATTAAGAGGAAATTTAATTGGAGTTTATATTACCTTTAGGTGGTCAAGTTTATTCAAGCAATATTCATTAATATGGTAAGTTGAGTTATAAGAAATGAAGCTTTTCACAGTCTAGCTTTCTAATTTTTGCCAGTAAAGGAGAGAATCTCTGCGAGTTTTGTGGCTTTCTGTGTCTCTGTTAGCAAAGTTAAGTTTTCAAGACATGAAATGGTACAATGTAAATTCACTAATGATCTTTTTCAGTATGTTGTATTGGATAATTCTAAATAATTTACAATTTAGCCTTCTCAATTTTGCAATGAAAAAGAGTCTTTTCGAAATTGTGGGTTTCTGTGTTACAGCAAAGGTGTTGCGCGGTATAGCTTAAATATTTGCCATCTTTTGCCGTATGTTGGCTCGGAAATTCATGAGGTCATGTTCCAGTTTCGTTTTTTCATTTGATAGGATATTGATATCTACCATGATGAGTCTGACACGCCAGCTATGGCTAGAACTTCAAACCTGAACGAAGAACTGGGTCAGGTAAGAATTCATTGTTCTTCGTGGATTAGCAAAATAGGCTAGATCCTTTCTTCACCCAGATGACCCATTAGACCGCAACCTATCTCCCAGTTTTAGGATCCAGTACAGGCTCACGAGGCAGAGAGCTCAGCAAGTTCCTTTCATTTGCAGCAAAATGTAAATTGTGAGATTTTCATCTTGTGAGGTGATGAGATAAACGTTGATTTTGTTTGATATTCACATAACTACTTGCAAGGCAAATTTGACAAGAAATTTACTGCTCATGAGAAAAATCACTGAGCTCTCTGCCTCCCGAGACAACAAGCTCAGCTTTTTCCTTTCGTGTATGCTAGGCTTAAATTATACTGAGGCTATTCTCTGTTTTAGGACTAGCTACATGTACAGCAGAATAATCACCATCATCATTTGTCCTGTTCGTGCTGCAGGGAACATAGGACCACAATATCTGCCCTCCAACCTGCTCTGTTTTTGGCTCTGTGCTCTGCCTGTTTCCAGGATCCCCATCCCATCTTCTCTCTTTCTTTAGTTGTTGCTCTCCGCCATGTTTCTCTAGATCATCCTCTGAGGCGCTTTCCATCTGAAGTCCATGTGAGAGCTATTTTTAGGTTGGCATTAATCTGCACTCATATCTGCACTCATATCTCCTATACAGCAGAATAACAGCCGCTTATACTCTGTAGCCTGTCGTGTAATTAGCTGTGTTTGCTTTTCTAGGTGAAGTACATATTTTCTGACAAGACCGGAACACTGACACGCAATATCATGGACTTCAGGAAGTGCACTGTTGGGGGACTGTCTTATGGGTAAGTATGCATCCATAATGTCAGCTGATGATTTTGAAGTAACTTTGTCTATAAGCAAGATATGGTCTTGCCTGTGCGCAAGGAAATGGCTTTGACTGTGCCCCGTCTGGCAGTGTATGATTTGCATTTTATTTCGGTAAAACCATTGCTGCCATTTTTCCGAAACTGCTAAACTCATTACTTGGAATTCTACTAGTTCGTAATACGTTTACAAAACTCAATAATTTCTTCTTGCAAGAGTTAATGCTGTTAGTATTATCGTTGTTAACAAAACCTAATAAAACCCCTATTTTGCATGGATTTGCAGTGGCGATGGTGATGAGTTCACCGACCCAGCTTTGCTGGACAACCTTCGGGAACACCACGTAAGTTGCAATCATTTTGCTCGAAATGGACTGAACATCACGACGTAAATCGTATTTATACCTACTTTACTTTATTGGACTGAAAACCACGTGATTTGTTTTGTAAGCCTGTGGTAATCGTTACACATGGTTTGTCATTTTGCTTTAGTGGACAGCTGGACACCACGCAAATTTCTTTTAAAAAGAAATGGTCATTGACTTAATTTGTTTATATTGACAACAGATTTTATGAGTTGCTTTGTAGGGTATATGATTAATATAAAAATCCCCGATTTGTAAAAGGGCTTTAGATATTTTGTCTAATTAAAGGGAACCTGCAAATTGATTATTTTCTTATTTGTTCAAAAAAATAAGTTTTGGATTCCTTCTAAAACGGTTCAATTATTAATATTCTGCTCTGACGTCTGACGTCACAACGTGAAACTGCAGTTTGTTTTCGAAGAAATTTTTAAAAAAGCTTTTTGTTAATCTGCTTAAAAAGGAAAACAGTCCGAAAAAGGCAATAGAGCTGATTCTCTTAACAGTTTCACGTTGTGACGCCAGACGTCAGTGCAACATGGCGGCCTCCACGGGATTGACTAGTGATTTCTATACTCAATTTTACAGAATATTAAAAAATACTAGATGTTACGACAGGTAAAGATAATGCTGTCGAGCTATTGTAGGATACCCAGTGATGTCATTTAGAAACGTACTGTTAATGACCTTCACCCCTTTCAGTTCCACTGTTAGCCAGTTATCATCTAACTTCTTACATAAAACAGGACATTTGATACTGAGAAAATGATATTTTATTAAACACAGAATTACTGTAATGAAAAATAAAATTCTCACAAACTTTTTGAATGAAAAAGTCTAGTTTGGAGAATTTACCTATCCACTCAAATCGAGAACTCAACTGCTAACAACATGATAAATCGTTGAGAATATATGGCAGGGGCAGCACTTCCTTATTTGGACCTAGTTCCGGTAGGACCTCCTTATTTGGATCAATAAATGTTTGTACTGTCGTGTAATACTGAGCAACTGTCCTGCGGAACGACCAACAGACAAACCGCATGATCCGATCCATCCACTCAAATCAAGAACACGACTGCTAACAACATGATATATAGTTGAGAATATATGCTGCCGAGCGAAGCTGGACAGCAATAATATTAATAATTGTTTTATTAAGTAAATATTAAGATTCCCAAACTAACGTTTTTTAACATGAAATAAGAAAAAAAATTGGAGTGCAGATTTCCTTTAATATCTTTTTTTCTTCTTTTTGTACGTGTCGGTGTTGTTAATGTTTGCCCTTGAATTGTCTTTGTACCAGTCCACTGCCTCAGTGATCCGAGAGTTCCTGACCCTGATGGCTGTGTGCCACACTGTAGTACCTGAGAGAGACACTAACAACCCAGAAAAGATCATCTACCAGGCAGCATCACCAGATGAAGGTGCACTGGTAAAGGCTGCCAAGAAACTAGGCTTTTCATTCAACGTCAGAACACCAACATCAGTAATCATTAATGCTGTGAGTGATTATTAGTATCTCGACTAAGATTTGACATTTTCTCTTTCAGTGAAGTTAACTGAATCACTTTAATCTCGGGGAAAGGAGGAGGCATAGGAAATTTTTAGTATCTTTCCATCTTTTTGTCTTCTGTGTGATTCCCTAGATTTTTTCAACTTTTCTTAGACCTTACGTGAGTTCTCTGCACCAGGTGTTTTTTGGACATCTATTTAGTGGCCCTGAAGGTTCTTATTGAAAGCCTTTTTTATGTTCAAGCTCTTTTTTTTCGTTGGGTGTATCGTATTCATCTCTACTACGTGTAGAATAAACTGCCATTGTTTTGTTGGCCTTAGTTCTGATTGACCAATTTACATCGTGGAATTTTCTTAGGCACCTTGTTAGAGTTACTTGTACTGATTTTAAGGAGGTTGCTGTTCTCTCCACGAAGTTACTCGAGTATAACAAAGATGGTACAATATCTGAGCCAAGTTTTTAGACCGATTCTGGAATTCCCTGATACTACTTTCTATTTTTTACTTTGCAGATGGGAAAAGAGGAGGTTTATGAGATTCTTAACGTTTTAGAATTTAACAGGTTTGTATCAGTGGTATTCTCGACATAAAGAAATTTCGAATTAGTGTTGAATGCCTTTTTCGAATTACGGTACTTAATGAGTTGACACGGTTAAAGACCACTCAGATGATCTAAGTTTGCTTAGGTAAAGTTTTGTGTACAGTACTGTACACATACATATTAGGCATGGTGAAAGTTAAGTTATTTGAAAAGAGAGCAAAATCAAAGTCATGATTGTGATATTCCATCATAAACTGATGAAGTTTACGAAGGAAGAAGGTAATTAATTGTCGATGCTAAAGTTTCAAAATTTTCAAATCACTTTTCATACCTTAGATGTATCAAAGCAGGTTAAACAAAGGAAAAGCATTTTAGCTCTTGAATATCTACCTTAACTTTATTTTTGTAGAAAATGACTTTTTCAACCTTTACAAAATTCACAGCACTCGCAAGAGGATGTCAGTGATCGTTCGCACTCCTGAGAACAAGATCAAACTCTATTGCAAGGGTGCGGTAAGTTAGACAGTTCTTATACTGTTACGTAGTTCTAATATTGTTACGTACTTTAGTTATAATAGAATGGTTTGTACCTGATGTTGGGTTCCTGATCTGTCGATAGGATACAGTGATTTTTGAGCGACTGAGAGAAGATCAGCTGTATAAAGAAAAGACAGTTGAGCACATGGAAGAATTTGCTACTGAAGGTTTGAGAACCCTCTGTATCTCCATGAACGAGTTGGATCCAGATGAGTATGAAGAATGGAACAAGAAGTTTTACGAGGCCAGCACTGCCTTGGAGAACAGGGATGAGAAGGTTGACGAGGCGTCAGAGCTCATTGAAAAGGTACATGCGTGTCACATCGTGACCTTTGGTTTAAGGAAGGGGAAAGGGGGATTTCCCTAACCTTTTTATCTGCTTACTTTGTTACCAATTTAACTCAAGAACGTTTCAAATTAGGTATTAACTATGGTATTTAAACATGAAGGAATTCAAAACGTTTAACTGAGTGCTTCAGAGAGCATTTTCATAACGATCGCTTTTTGTTAATCTTATAAACACCATGGTCTTCAACACTTATATAATTGTCTTATCATGGTCAGAACTAGTTTAATTGCCTAATGTTCATCACCAAATTTGATCTTTTCACCCTTCTGCCTCTCCACTAGGATAACACTGTTTCTTTTTTTAACATAGCTTCTGCCTGTTGATTGTGTTAACAACAATAAAAATGTAAATTGTTATAACTATAACATAACTATAATAATGATAAGTCTAACACTAATAGCAATGAGTTATTCATATACTAGGATACATTTCTACTGTTAAGTTTATATATGTTGAATCTTGCATTGTTTGTTACAACAGAATCTTTTCCTACTCGGATCCACTGCAATTGAAGACAAACTACAAGAGGTAACTTTAGTTTTGATTGGGGTTTAAACCGTTTGGATAAAGGTTGTTATAGCCATCATTATTTGCACCAAAACCATAAATGATCGTGTACACTAAGACCATAAACAATTATCTTCATTTACTTTAAGATTAGAATAGCAGTAGTGTACTCTTGGATGTTTCTACTTCGAATTTTGTAAAACTTTCTTTTCATAACTTAAAAAAACTACTGCTAAAGATATGATGCTTCCTTAAAAAAACTGTTCGTAACCCTTAGGGTGTTCCCGAGAGCATCGCCGCATTGGCTGATGCTAACATCAAGATTTGGGTTCTTACTGGTGACAAGCAAGAGACAGCAATAAATATAGGTAAGAACTTCGAATAACCTTAAGACAGAGGTAAAACAGTCCACAGTTTTAAACCAAGAAGTAGTTTTCAAATTTTGATTTTTCGTCCAGTAATTTATTCTTTAGAGAACGAATTCAAAGAAAGTTCGTGGTTAAATCCGGTTTTACATAAGTATAAGCAAAAGAAAAAGTATAAGTAAAATAATAAGTAGAAGAAAAACTAAATCCAGGAGTTGTTTACGACGTTTGTCAGCGAAAACGTTTAACTGTCAGTTGTTTCAAATTTCCTTAACACTGAATTGCTAACCGAAAGTGACAGGGGCTAAGCAAACTGACGGAGGAGGGGAGGGAAAGGGAATTAACGTTCATGTGTTTGGGTCCCGTCGGACCATTGTGTGTATATATATGTTAATTAAAAAGATGTGACTGTTTTACTGTGAAAATACGCCACTCGTAGATTTCATACCAAACTACATCCGGGATACGAGTGACATATTTTCCATATCCTCGCTAGTGAAGATACCGCTGACGTCATTTCTTTGTTTTTTATGGCGAGTACTGCTGTAAGCCGAATTTTTTGAGGGTTTACTCAACACATTGTTGTTGCCATGTTGGAAAAAAAAAGTTTCAGTTTGATTCAAATATTCAGTTGTTGGATATGAGGTGAAATAGCCAACTCGGCTATCTATCACCTCATATCCAACGCGCATTCGTGGAATAATTGTTAATTATACGACATTTACGTTGAAGAACTAGTTTGTGTTTACGTTTAGGCTATTCCTGCAAACTTCTCACCACTAAGATGAAGCTTGTGATTTGCCACGCTGAAGACTTGGATGTAAGTATCCACATGCAGCCTTATTGGTACTTTACTGCTAAGGGAGGAGCAGCGCTAACAAAAGTTATTCCAAACAGGGTGTGCGGGATTGGCAGAATGAACAGCTGGAACTGATGGGCCGCGGTACGAAGTCCAAGAAAACTCGTAAAGTACCTAAAGAAATGGTAAGATATTTTAACAGCTTCTCTTCTTTTTGATTGGCCAAAAGATATTTTAATTATCAACGATTTCCAATAGAATTATGTCAGTAAGGTAATGACCAGATAATATTTGGCTCGTTCGTTCCCAAACACAAATCCCTAGATGACCTTGTAGCTCACAGTTGAAAGAGCATCTGTAAATCTATATTCCGAATTCATGGCTGTAAATCCCTAGCAGGCCTTAATGTAGCTTAGTTGATAAAGCATCAGTTAATCTATTCCGAATTCATGGCTGTAAATCCCAGCTTCAGTAAACCTGTTCAGGAATTCATGGCTACAAATCCTAAGCAGGCCTTAATGTACCTCAGTTGATAAAGCAACGGTAGATCTGTTCAGGAGTTCATGGCTACAAACCCCTCATGAAAGATTATTTTTTGGAAGAGTCAGTTTTGTGTGTCAGCCTTAACTAATTTGCCCAAGACACGCTGAGAGTAATTTCTATGGTCTGTTTCTTTGTAGGAGGACATTGGCCTAATCATCACTGGAAAGGTAAATATCAAAAATGCAAATTAGTGTTTTGTTGAAAAGTACAGATGAGGTTTGTGTCTAAAAAGATTTTTGCCCTACTTACAGAGCTTGCTGTGGTGTCTAAGTGATGAGCTCAAGTTGGATTTCCTGGATCTGGCCCTGAACTGCAAAGCAGTCATCTGCTGCAGGGTTTCTCCACTCCAGAAGTCTCAGGTGGTTCGTTTAGTCAAGGAACACGTAAAGGAAGCCATCACGTTGGCTATAGGCGACGGAGCGAACGACGTTGGAATGATCCAGGTACAGTTTAGCATAACTTATTAGTAGAAGCAACTACAGAGAATTCTCTTTTGAGAATCCACTTAGCGGCAATTACCTCTATTAAATCATGTTCTGTTCTAAAGCATTTGGATTTTATAAAAGGATAAAATCAACTGAAGGCTGTGTCAAACCAACGGACTCAAAGTCTTAGTCATATTTGAAATAATTATAAGGTTAGTCATCAAATTTTTAATGATGGAGTAATATTAATGTCAACACTTTATTTATAGAGCTTATTTTCGAACTAAAATCAGTTAGCCAGTCGCTATGAGTAACTAGTGATCTAGTCTCTTAGGGTAGCCAGTCTGAAAAAATAGTCAGCGATTCAGTCTCGTAGAGTAGCCAGGCTCTGAGAATACCCAGTGATCCAGTCCCGTAGTGTAGCCAGTGTCAAAGAATAGCACAAAAAAAAGATCCAGTCCCGTAGGGTCTAACATACACGACGTATCCTTGTTGACAGGCAGCACACGTGGGGGTGGGTATCAGTGGCCAGGAGGGTCTGCAGGCAGCAAGTGCTTCAGATTACGCCATTGCCCAGTTTCGGTATCTGAACAAGCTGTTGTTCGTCCACGGAGCCTGGAGCTACCAGAGGTTATCCAAACTAATCCTCTATTCATTCTACAAGAATGTCTGTCTTTACGTTATTGAGGTAAGCGTCCTTGCCTTTTGATAACAAAGCTTTGTTAGTTTGACAATCAATGGAAATCGTGACAACTGTTCGGGTCAGAGAATGAAAAGTCTGAAAAAGAACTCGCTGATACGCTAGAACCCCATTCACTTAAAGTCCCTATCAAGCTTATTTCTTTAAGTTCCAGATTAAAACTGTTGTCATCGGTTAACTCGAAAATCGAATAACCAAAGAAAATTTCCACGTCAAAGTATGCTTTTTAATAAAAAAAAAGATTGGAATGTAAATTTTGTACGAGCAGGCCGGGGACTGGTAACCTGTGACGTAGCAGCAGTGAGTTGTGTGGTTTTTGTTTAAAAATTTTTATTTCTGTTGAAAAATGTCATAAAATTTTTATTTCATACAATTTCAAGAGAATAATTCATTGATTAAAGTTATAACAATGTGCCAGAATTGAATTTTTTGAGATAAAAAAGATTGTCTCTGCTCCATGTCTCGTGCTACGTCATACGCCACCTGCTACGTCATCATTGCACGCTTCACGTCTAAAAAATGTAACAGGAACGGCGAGAAAAAGTTTTATTTTCAAAAATTACTAATATTATAGGGTTCTACTTTTCATCTGGAACTTAAAAAAATAAGCTTGATAGGGACTTTAATGTTACCAGTTCCAGAGAATTTCGCTTTTCATATTCAGTATTTTGCTGTGTTTGATCAATTCTAGTTTTCGCATTTCCAAATGTTTTACATTGTATGAGTTGAGTACGGCCAAGCTAAAGGGTCGGTTGTAAACGTGTTTTGCCGACGTGTAAATTAATAGTTAGGGAGTGTAAGCAACGACGGTGCTAACGCCGCCGACGGTGGCAGAGAACAATAGTGAATACAATAACTGCACGTTGGAATGCACCGTGCTGGCCACCTGCACGTGGTCGTCTTCAAAATTACAACGTGAAAAGCTTAATTTTTGAGTTCTTACGACTACGGGAACGGTCAACAGAAAATATTCTCAATCTTCTTTTGTCTTAATGCAGGGAGCTATTATCTTTTTCTGTTCACAAAGCGTCACTAAGAAAAAAATGAAGGCAAATGACCCAGACATGGTCAAAAATGGTAAACCAGAAAGGGTTTTTTGCTAGCCGTTGTCGTCGATGTTGTCGTCCTCTTTGCTTAAACTCACTAAATTGTGAAGTTGCCCACTTTGTTTTGCTTTTGTTCGTCTTTTGACACAAATCAAAATAATTTTGCCACAAGTAACGAAGCCCTCGTTAACCTGTATCCTGCTCTTGATGGATTGTAACACTGCTAAAAAAAAAGTGACCGAAGGGAATTTTGCGTTCCCTGAGGAACGGAAAATTCCTAAACGGATTTGAAGTATGCAAAGATGACAGTCCCTTCCTTCCGCTCCGCATCCCCATTTTTTTTTTGCTCCCATTCGCGTATTCATTTCCTTTTCCCAGGCTCCCATTTGATGAACGCGCTTGGATTTCGGTGAAGGAAGAGACTATTCAAAGATAACTATGATTATCCAAATAAAAAACATATAAAGTAAAATTTTGAAAAAATCACTAACTAAGAATAACCTAAATTAAAAATTCTTACGCCGTTTCACGTCTCTTAAACATGGTACGATATTTTAAAGTTTTTAGAAGCCAAACTCCTACCTGATCATTAGATAATTAATTGAAAATAATCGCTAATTCTTGTTTCAGCTGTGGTTTGCACTTGCTAATGGTTTCTCTGGTCAAATCTTGTTTGACAAGTGGTGTATTGGTATCTACAATGTGGTAAGTTTGTTTTTAGCATGTAACACACGCTACAAACATTTCTGTACTCAAATATAGTTAAATGACCAATCTTCTTTTTCTTTCACTGCCATTTTTGTGTTGTTGATACAAGTGCTACCTACCCTATTCAAGGTCTTTACATCCGTTCCCCCACTTGCCATTGGTTTGTTCGACAAGACCGTGTCTTCAGAGAGCATGTTAAGATACCCTAAGATTTACAAGACCTCGCAAGAAGCAGAGATGTACAACTCTAAGGTAAAATAGCTTGACTCTTGTTTCTTTGAACGATCGGTAAATGTAGTTTGTATCTGTTTGATCGAAAGGGACGTGTAATTATTGGCCCTTTGATCAAATGGCACATGTAATCGAATGATACATGTAACTAGTGCCCCTTTGATCGAATGATACATGTGATTAGTTCCCATTTGATCAAATAATACATGTAATTACTGCCCCTTTGATCGAATGGTACATGTAATAACTAATTAAAGCCCCTTTGATCGAAAGATACATGTAATTAGGGCCCCTTTGATCGAATGATAAATATAATTAGCGCCCTTTAATAGAATGGTACAGTATATGTATTTAGTACCCATTGATTGATTGTCAACGGTACATGTAATATACAGTGGTGATTTTGAAATTAAGCGTACTGTAATATGTAGTGCTTGAAATAATGGCTCGTGAATAGGTTCTTGTTTGTGCATGTTTCTCAATTGTAAATTTTAGAAAGAGCGAAAATATCAGAATTTCTGTTTTAATGGAATTTTGGCAGCCTTCATTTCGCGAAAGAAATTTCTGAACCGAGAAAATATTTTATGGAGCCTTAAGAATGTTATACTAGTCAGCAATCAATCAAGACATTCTAGGTTATTCCAAAGGATGTCTTTTGATAATGTCTTTTCATTAGCTTTGTAAGGCTTAGCTTACATTCTATATTATTTCCTTCAAAGATGTACACAGTTATCTGTCCACTTGTGCATTGTTACACAGTGTTATTCTAACCTGATTCTCCCCCCTGCAGGTGTTCTGGGTGTGGATTCTCACATCGATTTATCATTCCCTCTTGCTGTTCTACCTTCCTTACCTGATGCTACAGCACGGTATGTACTAACTTGGTAACCACCATGATTCTTTTGCTATGATATGTAGTAAGAGATGCAGTGGAATCCCGTTAACTCGACTACCGCCGTACCATTGGTCGTGTTAACGGGGTGGTTGGTTCTGAAGATTCTCAGGTAAGACAGTGAGTGGGCTATTATTAATTCGGGCCGCAAGAAAGGAGTCGTAATAACGCGGTTGTCGTGTTAGCGGGATGGTTGATTTAGATTCGCACGTAAGAGAGTGAGTGGACCTTTATTAGTTCGGGCCGCAAAAAAGGAGTCGTAATAACGGGGTAGTTGATTTAGGTTCACACGTAAAACAGTGAGTGGGCCTTTATTAGTTCGGACCGCAAAAAAAGATTCGTAATAACGGGTTTGTCGTCTTAACGGGTATGTTTTTTTTTCTCGAGATTCTCACGTAAGACAGTATGTGGGCCTTTATTAGTTCGGGCCCCAAAAGTGAGTCGTAATAACGGGGTTGTCGTGTTAACGGGATGGTTGGTTTAGATTCTCACGTTAGACAGTGAGTGGGCCTTTATTAGTTCGGGCCGCAAAAAAAGATTCGTAATAACGGGGTTGTCGTCTTAACGGGATGGTTTTTTCTCGAAATTCTCAGGTAAGACAGTAAGTGGGCCTTTCTTAGTTCGGGCCCCAAAAGTGAGTCGTAATAACGGAGTTGTCGTCTTAACGGGTGGTTGGTTTTATGTATATCGTATAGAAGATAGAGCAGTACTTGTAAGAAGCAATGTTCTGAAATAAGACTTTGGGTCTATTGTTCAAAAGTTTATTGATTTCAACACTGGCTTAAGGAAGAATTTAATCAACTATATCTTTACAATAAAAGGTTTGCTTTGCTTACAAACACTACGCAGTATTTCAAACAATACAAACATGTCAACCACAAATTTCTAAGCCAGGCCAGTTAACGTATCGTAAGAAGCACAAGAATGGATTAAAAACTTAACTCTGGGTTAGGAGCTAATCAGTCTTTGAACTGAACCGGGCCCAGGTGTGTGTTTTTAACCAAATAATATACTTCGTGGCCTACCACTTTTTGCACTATGTATGAGTGAGGGTTCAAAGATGATATTTTCTTTGGTCTCCCTTGACCTACTTACAATTGGCCAGATCAATTGATTGGGGGTATCACGAACAGCGATTAAAATAAGTTTTGTGTTTTATGTAGCTTTGTTAATTCCACCAATTTTTCTTGTGTTCTTATCACAGAGGTACCGTTCAAGGACGGCTTGGTAGTGGGCGAGTGGTTCGTTGGCAACGTAGTTTACACGGTAGGTACTTCCTGATTGTTAAGATATGGCTGCACCATACATCGTTGCGCGTGTTTCAACTTTTCGTGTAGCCACTCGGTGAAACCGTTGCATGCAATGTTACAGAAGTAGGATCGGTTTCTACTTCGCGCAACGTTGCGTGCAACAATTTCAGAGATGACTATGTTGTTGTTCAATTTTATCCTTGGTTTAAATTTTAGATACCTTTGTTTTTGGGCATGGTAGTGTATGATATCGAGTTTGAAACAAAAGCAAATAAAATACAAACCAGGGACAAAATTATACCACAACAGCTACACGGTGCAATTTTTCCATTGCACGCATCGTCACAGGGAATGTTGCATCGTGTAGCCGTACTATTACTTTTTTTTTCTTTAATAAACATGTTGAGAATTCTTATCCATATCACTGCTTTTCAGCTTGTCGTTATAACTGTATGTGTTAAAGCTGGAATGGAGCTAGACTCTTGGAACTGGGTAAGTTGACAAGTTGATAGTGTTGAGATTAATTGTTTGATGTGCTGGCGGTGCTTTCACTGAAATAGTGCCTTTCAGCTTAGTTTATGTTACAATCTTCACTACTCTTAGGTGGTCCGAAAATTCAACAGGTTTTTCAACCTAATTATAGGACTCCGAGGGCGTACAATCTAACGTCCAATCCGAGAATACGCGAAGAGTTTTTCCCATTTGTAATACTGCTTGTGCCAGAATTGTGAAGAATTCACGCCACCTCGTTGTGTTGCCAAAATCTCGAAGTCTGTGCACTGAGTATTTTGCAAATCGCATTGTAAACAAGACAATGACGACGAGTTTTGCCAACACAACGAGGTGGCGTTATTTTTTCGCAACTTCTTGCACGTGCAGTATGACGAATGTGAAAAAACTCGTACTTGTTGTCTAATCTGAAAGTCTCTAATGTAAGACCAAAGGCAGCACCATCATCTAAGTTGTTCTAACACCTTGATTGAAGGTTCGGAACCGATACTCGCTCGAGAGATTGGCGCCTTGCCAACTGGGCTTACCAGGCAGCGGTTATGGAACTAGTAACAAGCTTAGTCATTTTGAATTATGCGTAAGTTGCCCCCTTCCATCACGTAGCATGTCACACTTACATGTCACGTACGTTTTGGCTCTACAGCTGTGTCACGTGTCTATCTGGGGCAGTATAGCCAGCTGGTTTATCTTCCTGTTTATCTACTGCTCTCCTGCTGTGTCGCTGTATCTCTACATTGCACCAGATATGTTGGGACAGGTCAGTATGCACTGTTTAGAATACATTGACTACTATGGTGCAGTGTTTCTGGTTGGATCCAGAAATGCTATACATCATCATAAGTAACAAAATGCCAATACTAAGGAGAAAGGCCGGATTTCATCGCTTTCACCACTTATAGTACACAGTGGGACTTTTGGGTGTTAAAAACCTCGGAATTATTCCTATACACCAAATCCTCCCTGGCCAGTCCCCACCCCCTTCCCTAGAGTTACACAGACAAATGCTTTCAAGTTCACAATGCCAAGTTCCAATTTAAAAACTGTTATGCTGTAAGGTATTTTTACAGACCCCTATCCCTGATCATTGTAAAGCGCCTTTGAACATTCATATGGAAAGGGCGCTATATAAATGCACCACTAATTTTTATCTCTCCTAACTGTGAAAGTCCAACTTCTTGTTCTTGCTATCATAGTAGCCAGGGCCCGGTTCCTCAAAACCCCGATTAACTTAACCCAGGATTAAGACAAAGTTCAAACAATAATTTCTTCATAAGTAAAGCTTTGTTATGCTTGCAGAATACTGATCAGACTTACCAATAAAACAAACAGGTAAACCAAAACATTTCAGCCCAAAGCAAGCTTCAGAAGCTAGGAAACAGGAACATGGATTAAAAAATTAACCCTGGGTTAGCACTAATCGAGTTTTGAGGAACCAAGCCCAGGAATTGAACAATAAACGATTTGCTTAAACTCTATATATGTTATGTTCGCGTCTTCTAATAATCTTCTATTTATCACCCACAACTGACCGCACAAGTACGTCTACCTTTTGCAGGACATCATGTTGTACTCGTCCCCTGTGTTCTGGTGGTCTCTGATAATAATCCCTTTCATTACGCTGTTCGCCGATTTCATCTACAAAATGTAAGTACCTGATGTAGCCCAGGCAACAGGTTTTGGAACCATTACATTGGAGCTGTCGTAACATACAGCTGTGTTTTACACTGTCTTATATAAATATTCATCAATGCAACTGTGAAGGCCGAGCTAAGCATCGTTTACACTGTTACGTTCCTATAGGACCCGGGTAAGTGTCTCAAATTTGCGGAAATGAAGCAACTAGCACAGCTTTGATCAGTACTGTTCCGGTAGACAAAAAAACAAAGCGGGTTTCAAAAGGGCTCTGAATCCCAGAATTAGAAATATTGTTGTCAGCGACAAATACTACCCCAGATTAGAGTATGTGTTTGACAATCATGTTTTTAAGTCGGAGAGATTTTGTAAGTTGATAAAAAGGAAGGTGAAAGGAAACTAGTTTGATGTTCGGAAGTTGTTTTTTTTTTCAGTGTTTATGTAGGTAGAGCAGAATGAGTTTACTCGTCCGCGTTGCAAATGAATTGTTTGCTAACTGCTACACAATATTGTGACAGAACAAGATGCAATGAGCTTTTGTCTATGTAATTTCCCCGTGATTACAGAATCAGAAGGACACATTTCAAGACTCTGAGGGAAGAAATACAAGAAGTAGAAGCGATTCACGTGAGTAGCTATGCTCTTAGTAAAACCATTTTATAGCATCGCCTTTCTGTGTTGTATAAACATGACGATCTTTCCGTCCCCCCCTTTTTTTTTTAAAGAAAGTGAAAATAAAAAATGCGAGCATAGCTCGACGGAGAGGTTATTTTATTTGACGCAGTCTTGCCAGTGCGCACCTTATTTCCCCCTTTGTCAGTACACTCCATTCGCAAGTGGTTTCAGTAGATGTGATTCAGGGAGCTAAAGCTACACAAATCAGAAGAAGTCGCAGCAGACGTTGAAATCTTGAGACATTTACATGTGAACCATACGAACTAACCAACTGGGCTGCAGTTGACCCTAAGCTAATATTAAAATTGACCTGAATGAACCGAGAAGCTTCAGCTCTGTAGGACACGCACAAACAAACTAAGCTACACCCTTTCTTTAGCTTATCATGGACTTGACGTCTAGCGCTAAAAGCTGTGGAGCTCTAAAGCTTCTCACAGTGTTCAACTGCCTGAGCTGTGCTCCTGCTTCTTAACTTGTGGAGATAAAAACCATTTAAGCTACTTTCTTGTTAACTTTTTTGAAAGCTATCGAGTCATCCATGGCCTTACTGTTTAGATCAATAAGAATAAATTTTTGTTTGGATACTGAAATAAGTGCACTGGATAACTACTGTAATCCCAGCGGAGCCCAACTTTGCCCTTTCTTTCCGCTAGATCTTCACAGTTATCTAATACATTTACACAAGTTGTGTTTAGATTGCCTACGATAGCCTATTTTCAAGTTTTTTACATTTTTGTTGATGTGTGATGATGATTAGTCTCGATGATGATGTTGGCGATGATGATTATGATTATAAGTAACGATGATGACAATGATGATAGTACTGATGATGATGATGATGATGATAGTACTGATGATGATGATGATGATGGTAGTACTGATGATGATGATGATAGTACTGATGATGTTGATAATGATAATACTGATGATGATGATGACAGTACTGATGGTGACGATGATGATAGTACTGATGTTGATTATAGTAGTACTGATGATGATGATGATGATGATAGTACTGAGGATGATGGTAATACTGATGATGATGATGATGATGATGATAGTGCTGATGATGATGATAGTACTGATGATGATGATAATAATACTGATGTTGATGATGATAGTACTGATGGTGACGATGATGATAGTACTGATGTTGATAATGATAGTACTGATGATGATGATGATAGTACTGATGGTGACGATGATGATAGTACTGTTGATAATGGTAGTACTGATGATGATGATGGTAGTACTGATGATGATGAAGATAGTACTGATGATGATGGTGATGATAGTACTGATGATGATGATGATATTACTGATGATGATGATGATGATAATACTGATGATGATGATAGTACTGATGTTGATAATGGTAGTACTGATGTTGATAATGGTAGTACTGATGATGATGATGATAGTACTGATGATGATGATGATAGTACTGATGATGATGATGATGATAGTACTGATGATGATGATGATAGTACTGATGATGATGACGATGATAATACTGATGATGATGATGATGATAGTACTGATGGTGACGATGACGATAGTACTGATGTTGATAATGATAGTACTGATGATGATGATGATGGTAGTACTGACGATGATGATAGTACTGATGTTGGTAATGGTAGTACTGATGATGATGATGATAGTACTGATGATGATTATGATAGTACTGATGTTAATGGTAGTACTGATGATTATGATGGTGGTACTGATGATGACGATGATGGTAATACTGATGATGATGATGATAGTACTGATGATGATGATGGTGGTGATGATTAGTAATGATGTGATAAGTTAGTGATAGTGAATGTACTTGCAATGGTAGTACTGATGATGATGATGATAGTACTGATGATGATGATGATAATACTGATGATGATGATGATAGTACTGATGGTGACGATTATGATAGTACTGATGTTGATAATGGTAGTACTGATGATGATGATGGTAGTACTGATGATGATGATAGTACTGATGTTGTTAATGGTAGTACTGATGATGATGATGGTAGTACTGATGATGATGATGATGGTAAAACTGATGATGATGATGGTAGTACTGATGATGATGATGATGATGATAGTACTGATGATGATGATGATGGTAAAACTGATGATGATGATGGTAGTACTGATGATGATGATGATGATAGTACTGATGATGATGATGATAGTACTGATGATGATGATAGTACTGATGATGATGATGGTAGTACTGATGATGATGATGGTAGTACTGATGATGATGATGGTAGTACTGATGATGATGATAGTACTGATGATGATGATAGTACTGATGTTGATAATGGTTGTACTGATGATGATGATAGTACTGATGATGACGATGATAATGATAATACTGATGATGATGATGATAGTACTGATGATGATAATAGTACTGATGTTGATAATGGTAGTACTGATGATGATGATGGTAGTACTGATGATGATGATGATAGTACTGATGTTGATAATGGTAGTACTGATGATGATGATACTGATGATGATGATAGTACTGATGATGACGATGATGATAGTACTGATGATGACGATGATGATAGTACTGATGATAATGGTAGTACTGATGATGATGATTGTAGTACTGATGATGATGATAGTACTGATGATGATGATGATGATAGTACTGATGATGATGATGATGGTAGTACTGATGATGATGATAGTACTGATGATGACGATGATGGTGGTAATGATGATGATGATGGTGGTGATGATTAGTAATGATGTGATAAGTTAGTGATAGTGAATGTACTTGCATAGCACGTTGGTTATAAGAATATTTTAGGGCACCTTACAGCCTATTGAAAAGTGTAATTCTTATACTGCAGGGTGATCCAAGTGTGCTAATCTCTTCAGAACACGCCATTCACACGTGAGTAACTTACTTGTTTTATTTCGTCTTCACCAAGTTCAGATTTTTAAAAGTCTAATCTTTTCATCTTACTTTATTCCCGTAAGGAATGTTTGATATAGATTGTTTCTATTGATAGTTTAAGACAATCGTTAGATTGTTCTTCCGTTTGTGCCTTAAATTGAGCGTGAAGCTTGAACACAGACACTATAGATCAAGTAGAGCTAGTTTTGACGTGGTAATATTTTTCACTTACAGGAGAATATGGTCCAAAGCCGAGCACATCCGCGATCGAGGCGAATCCTCACGTGAGTATACCGAATATGTAGTAGACCTGCTTCTGCCAGACTTTGTTCATTGTGTTCACACGATTCCCTTGCTTTTGTCTTGTAGTTGGATTTGCTTTCTCTCAGGAAGAGTCTGGGCGTGTAGGACAGGTTAGTATGGTTGATGGTCTTCTCTCTAAAGCCCGTGGGTAAAGGAGACGCTGAAAGCTGTTAACGGATTGTGCAAATTTAGAAAACTAACTCTGTATGATAACCAAGTAAAAAACTCACTCTCTTCAAGCTTGCTTCCTATATTTGATCATAACTGGACATTTTTGTAAAGATTTTTCTTATTTTGTGTTGAGCGCATTCTACTTTTGCCTCTCTTTGCTTCCCCGACGTTTTTTAACTACCCAAAAGACGAAATGACAGCAAACAGACATAATGAGTTGGTGTCATGTAAACTATATTAAGCTGTCATTTTAAGATTTCAGTTGCACCTGTGTTCTGTGAAGATCTAATTGCCTTTTTTGAACTTGGAAGTTAAAGGAGCAATGTCCTGACTCGGGAGACTAGGCCTAACCCGAAATCAAGTTTATATCGTAGAGTGGTAAATCGGACTGCATCTTGTCCATCCTGAAGTTATATTTGTCATTATTGACCTTAACAACAACATTTCACCTCTTCGTTATCTATTCTTTCAATATTTCTTTTGTTTTTTTTTCTAAACGTTTAAAATGACTTCGAGATCCCCCGTACTTCTTTCTCGCCACGATGGGCTTCGTAGTGGAAGCGGTCGACCTTTAGAGTCCTAACCCGAAATCAAGTTTATATCGTAGAGTGGTAAATCGGACTGCATCTTGTCCATCCTGAAGTTATATTTGTCA
>JAOBRD020000012.1:29725-39885 GCA_027575215.2 Hydrozoanthus sils
AAAATGACTTCGAGATCCCCCGTACTTCTTTCTCGCCACGATGGGCTTCGTAGTGGAAGCGGTCGACCTTTAGAGTCAACTACAGAAGAAAACAAAAAACATACAGGTCACTTCCTGAAATATAATAAATTGGAGCGAAATATCATGATTATTGATTGCATGATGGGCTGAAGGATAGAATTATCAACAAACAATCGAGTTCACGCGCCATAAATGCAAAAGCGAATTCAATCGATACATGACTTGAGAAATTGATGGTAAAACTTACCTCTTCAATTAATACCTCTTTCGATTCCATGTAAGTACTGTTGAAAGTCATTGAAAAACGTAGAAGTGCATTAGCGTTGTAAACTAACTGAAAATCTTTCTCGCGGAAACGATTCTCGCACTCCACATGAACTTACCGACGCTTGTTTGTTTTAGTGATGGAACACGTTTGAAGTAGACTAGAACTTAGTCTCCCACAGCGGGACATTGCCCCTTTAAGTTCTGTTTTGAAAAAGATACCTAGTGGATAATAGATACTCAACAGAAGAACGTCTAGAATTTCCCTTCCTTGTTCCTCCGTTACTATAGCGTCACTCAGCTTTGAGGTTTGTTAGTCTCAGTCTTACTTCAGTTTTCCTCCCTCGGCAAAATCATCTTTCGCGCCAAAATTTGTGCCCAGGGGCGAGTGGCTTAAGAGAATTGGTGACCACTTCTGCATGCAAACAATCAGTTGTTCGTTCAACTATCTGTTTTCTTGTGTTGCAGGCGGAACTGATCCGCAGATATGATACCACTTTGAAGAAACCCAGAGGTGATTAAAGAAAGGACAGAAGCTGAGCGGTGCTGCCATTCAGCAGTTAACATGTCGCGATTTGGAGCTATTGTAAGACGTAGTTCTGGGCTGCGTTGTTCAAAGGCTGGTTAACTTTAACCCTGTGTTAAGCAAAAATTCAAGCAGGAATTTCTTTTCTAAGGGTTTACGGTTCTCAGAAAATGTTAGATTTTCCACGGAAATCGGTCTCTGTAAGGTTGGCAGCTAGAACGTAGGTTAAAATTTTGGGTTAAAGCTAATCGACCTTTGAACAACTGGTATGGGTTACACTGAAAAGATGTGCTTGCTGGAAAATATTTCGTTGTCGTGTTTCTTTGGAAGACATTTGCAACCTCGTTTATTTCCAGCTTTTTTCGGTAACGTTATTCCCGAAGGTTCTTTAATACCTTCAAGCAATGAGTTGTTACAGTTATATAGTTGTAACTTGCAAAGAGGAGATCCTTTGGCTTTTTATGTCTTGGAGTTGTACTACATGTGACTTGGCCGTGCCGACCTTAGTTATAGAGAACTGAGTCAAGCAGTCCCAGTTCTCTTTAACTACGCCGCGTAAGGCCAAATCACATGAGCCAAATGAGAGCCTGGTATGTAGGCTTTTTTGTTGTGATAGATCAAAAGGTTTCAACAACATTTTAGTACACTTAACATTATTTTTGTATTCATTTTTGTAATAGTAACCTTTGATATTTTTGAAGGTCAATCAAGAATTTACTAGTCCAGCCTCCAAGAGGTTTTGAAACAAAGTAAAGCTTTATTTCATGATTTAATACTGTTTTCTTCTCAACACTTACATGTTACGGAGTTTCGGTTTTGAAGTTCCTTGATAGCCTCGGAATCGCTCTGGTTTGCTGATTTCTAGAAATTTGAAAATGATAACTTCTAATGATTTTTTTACGTGCGATCCATGAAGCATTGTGTACTTTAAGCTAGAACGTTGGACAGGAATGATGAGTTTTTAGTTAATTTGAAGGACCGTATTTCGTCTGTCTAGCCTAAGGACTTGCCCTTTCTCAAAAGAGGTCTTTCTTTTTTAAATTGGCGTTTGAATATTAGGATAACTGTGTCAACGGCAATATGATTCTTGATGTAGTAAACTATTGCACTGAAGACACCACTAATACACTCGTATTTTCGTTCATATCAGATCGCAAAAACGTATAGCTGACTTAAGCTGCCTTTTTCACTTGGTTGGTCTTTGAAAAAAAAATTTTTTCGGTGCGAATTGGAATAGAAATAATTTCCATTTTCTTAACACTCAAACCCCTTGCCCCATTTTAAGGAGCCCCGGTCCAAAAATATAGTATGAGGAACAGCCAGTTCTTTTCGGTTTGTTAGAAGAGATACGGCCCTTAAGCTTTGCTTAATCCTTTCCTTCTCGCTAATAATATTAACAATGATTTTCTGCCACAATTTGCATGTTTTTCAATGAACATATATTTGAATACTTTACTTTTATTATCAATGGCCAGTTTCATTTTTTCACTTTCCATTTTCTCATTCCTAGATTTCCTGTTTTGTTTGCTGTGTGTTTGTAAGCGGAAATAAGATGTTTATATACTGGGGTTAAAAGGTAGGAATGGCCGTTGGAAGTGTCCCCAAAATTCCCTAAAAAAAATCTAGGGATAAAAATTTTCCACCCTAAAAAATACCTTTCGGTTTTAAAATTACCTTAAATAATACCAATTGAAAGCTAAAATTTTCCCTGAATAGCTAACGGGCCGGCGCTAAGTCCCCTCGTGTTGTGCTGAATGTGAGATGCAGTAATAAAGACTCGAACGTAATAGGACGTTCGCCAAAGGACTTTCGTCTTAAATTCTTGTTCAGTACGTACGTTTGATAAAACACTGGACTGCAAGAAGTTTAATGGCTTCGCGTTTTTCAACCCTAAAAAATACCAGGTTCTTGGTTTAAGTAACAACCCCTAAAAAATACCGGACTGACAATTTTAACTCCTAAAAACTACGACGGTCATGCCTACCACCACAATATAGGGAGTACCCCACCCCCTCCCCGGAGGGGGTGAGGGGGGGCTGAGGGGCAAATGACGGGTCCATGTCACAGTTTGATTACGAGCTAAATCTGTTGCACTTTGCTTTAAATGTGCTCTCATTGTAATACGAGAAAAAACCTACATAATGACCTTATAAATCATTTTCTGAAAGGGGTCAAAAGAGAATTGAACCTGTTCTTTTGCCGGGTCCCATTAAACAAAATTACAAAATTACAAGTGTAGAAAAAAAGAAAAATCCCACAGTATTTGGTAGAACCACTGTACCGAAAAATATGGCGACCAGCTCTTCTACCCAATGCTGCTTATAGAACACACAATAGATTTATTAAAACCTGTAACATGCACGGTTTTGCTAGTCTTGGGAAAAATTTGGCCTCTCTTCCGTTCACACTTGGGCGTTTGTGAAGGAATGCAAGAGCAAACGCAAGTGCAAAGTGTGCGCAAAAAAGAACATTTTCCTTTTCTCCCGTCTGCGTTTTGTGTGTCTAGAGTGAACAGGCCTTAACGGCAGGGTTGAGCTTGCAATGCATTGTGGTACAATACGCCATATTTTTCGGTAGTGTGGATTTTGTCGTGTTTAGTGACCAGATGGAAATGCTAAGACTTTGGTTTGGGAAATTAATTTTGAACAATAGTTATTTTGTATGTTGAGCGTACATATTGTATTTATAGCAATTATTTAAAATTTAAAGTTTGTTGTACATTGAAAAAGGTTAAACTGTTTAAAATTGTTAGACACGATGTTATACAATCGAGTAAGAACTCCATGTATGCTTAATTTGCCTTAAACAAGGATGAATAAAAAAAACCCGAGATTGTTTACGTGTTAACATGGGTTTGTTGGTAATCAGTTGAATAAACTGAACATGGGAAGAATATCGGATGTGTTCATTATTTGACAAATGGAAGACAAGCGGGATTGGAGGGTTAATTGAAACTTTCCCTTTGCATCCTTTTGAAAGAGACTTGTAGACAGGCTTTTGGATCATTCATACATGACTTTCACATAGTAGGGCTGGGTTTGAAGCAAATGCTTTGATTTTTTCATGAACCCCAATCCGCAGTTTTTCATCAAAAGCAAGCTTTAAAAAAAGAAAGGATAAGGGACGGACCAGTTGAACTTGTGGAAGGGGGTGGAAAAATTTGTAAAAAAAAAAGTTTGCAGGGCCAACACAGGCAAAGAAAAATCCTATATAGAGAACGTATTGAAACTGGCAAAAAAATTTGTTTTTTCTAAAGCTTCAATGAAAAAATTTGCAGAGAGATCATTCCCCCCCTCCAACGAGATCAACCGATCCGTCCCTAAAAGTATATTGAATTAACAGAAAGGAACGGGACAAAATGGTGGCCGTCAATTTCCTCTCTACACTGTCGCCATAGTTCCACTTCTAAGTTTTCATGTAAGCTGAGATATTTTTTCATCTCGGTCTGACTCCCTAGGGGATTTTTGGCGGTTTTCAGTTCTTCGCAAATTCACGCCGATCTCTGGTGTTGAGCAATTATAAAACGACTCAGTATTAAATTTGAATATTCGCCCATTATAGCCCGGTGCACCGAGCGGAAACAGTTCGCGAACAGCCTCGGGAAAGGTTTCACACGTACGCGGTAAGCAAATCAAAGAACTGGTTTAGCTGCCAGCAACAGGCAAACAAACTCGCTAATCCTGGAGAGCACCAAACATACCTCGATTACATGTATGCACCAATCAGAGCTACAATTGGTCTGTTCTCTACCTCGCTACTTGTACTTTTGAAGGCAAATAAACTCGTCATTTACACAAGTGTCTTTCACATTTTCACAAAATCAAGTTTATTCTAAGTTTTTCCTCGGTTAGGTCGTTTCTGCTTCTGTGGCTTTGTTCACTTCTGATCAAAAGATATGCAAATTATTACAGAACTTTGTTCACTTCTGGGCACTACAATTAAAAATTAAGGTGTTAAACTAAATTTGATCCTCCGTTCACTAATTCGATCGTTCGTTCATTCATTTTTTCATTCAATTGAACGTAAGAATGAGTTTCTAGCCTTGGAACAAGCAGCAATAACAAAAGATGAACAATTTTAGCGCAATCTGGGGTGAGTTTTCTAGTAAGTGACACTGTGTACCCCTTTCAGCACTGACAGCGAAATTATCATAATTGTAACTTCCGCTCTCTCCAGATGACGTCATTGATCATCGATTTATTATGTTTTCAGTACGGGGATTCCCTGGTTCCGATGACTTGTTCTAGTAAGCTATTTTGCACGGCGATTGCTGTACCCGAGAAATAAGCGAGTCTCGTAACAGTCTCTGGATACTAAAACTCTATACGTAAGAACCACAAATTCGTGGCCGCTAGAAGAGGAAGTCAATATCCTCAGGATTAACAGGAACTTTCACGTTTAAAGGTAAACATGCCGGGACCACTCATATAATGTATTCATATTAATTAGTTTCAAGCGATATTTAATGTCTTCTTTATAACTCTTTTATTATGAAAACAACTTAATTTTAACTGAACGAGGTTATCGCAGATTCAGGATCGATACTTTTTCCCTCAAGGAAGTAATTAAATTTAAAGGGTGACCGCGCCACTTATCTGTCACATCCCTTAATTTGTGTTATAGTGGTCTGATCTTGTCTGTATCTCGATTTTAACAAACCTTAATGAAAATACTGAAGTTTAATCGAATTGAAATGGTGGATTATTGGTATGTACGTTTACATCGGTTTGCTAACATGATTTTGCAGCTTTAGGGAAACTTGCATATTTCTGTTCTCACTTAGACTTTCTGCTTGAAGGATTTGTTAAAGCTAGGCCAGTGTTAAAAACTTTCAGTTTTTCTGGATATGCCGAGGGTCATAAAAAGTATAATTCTTTACGAAGTTTATTCTGTCCGATCAGAACTGAAACACTATTTGGTTAATTGTGCAACTGTGCACAGGTCTCGACATAAAAGACGAAGCCCTGCAAAAGAATTAAATTCATGAGAAGTTTAATTAATAAACTCTTCTCCAAGCAGCCGCAAATCCCTGGCGGCGTAAGCAGCCCCTACTTGCTCAGTGTTCATTCTAAGTTTTGTTTTTCCTGGTCGACAAAAAGTTTGGTAAGCCCGTCCCAGATGCAGCCAAGTGTATGATAAAAATTAAGATATTCAAGCCTGAAAAAACGAGTGCGTTCCGGGGTTAGGATTTTAAAGATTTGTGTACAAACAACACGTGTTATTTACATTGGTGAAATGAGAGGTTTATGTTGATGCCTCGTACCGGAGTGTGAATGAGGTGCATTCAAAAACAGCTTAAAAGCTTGTTAATGATTTTAATCCGCAGAAAATGAACTATTTTTGCAAAGCTGGGATTGGCTTGGTACTGTGGAGGTAAAAAGCGATAAATGTTAAACGGTATTTAGCGGTTGCACTGGGGAAGCAATATCATAAATGAGCATCGCGTCTTTAAAAATTCAAAATAACTTGAAAATCGAAAACAGCCGGCGGTGCCGGACGATTGTAATATGGAAAGTAAAAGTCGTGAGAGAATTTTGTTTAGCTCTTGAGGCAACTTTTGTGAAGCTGTTTCAAGAACTCGTGAATCAAAGTTGTTAATTGTATCAGCATGTTCGTTTCAGCATTAATCGTTTTGAGCTAATTTGTTTCTTTGTTCTCATGCTTCTTTGAACTTGAAAGGAATGGCAAGAAAAGAATGGTTGTCTTTATTGTGTAAGCCGATTTTCTGTTTACTTGACAAAGCTGTCGCCGTATGATGGCATTAACACTATGAAATAAGCTTCAATTGTGTCTTCAATAAGACAAGGTTATCAACATTTTAAACGTTTACATATCTTTGACAAAGCAATCCAAGTTACGACAATCACCATCAGTCCAATCCAATCATTGATTACTCCGGATGCGAGACCGCTTAAGTTCCTAATCATGCTAATTTTTTATGACCACGTGTAGAAAAAGACATCTTGACGAGCAGGGGAACAAAGCATTTTACTGTGGCCAGCAAAGTGAGTTTTTGTGAGGATATTAGTAATCAACAAAGGTGCCTGGACTCTCTTCAAAACACATTCATCAAATAGACGCTGCTAGCTTAATAATCGTATTGAAAAAATGGCAGGGAAGGAAGTGGTTAATGAGCTTTTCGAAGAGATTTCAGGAAAGCAATTAGTTTCAAAACTTGTCCAAAGTGGTTATAATCGCATACAGGATTTGCTACTCATGGACAAAGTTGGGCTGAAAGAAGTATTCGCGGGAGAAAAAGAAATAGCAGCATTTGAGCATAAGCTAAAGGAAGGTAACAAGTGTTAAAAGAAGTATTTTGACGGAAATAGCGTTCTCAGTAAGAGTGAGAAAAAAACAATGTTTTGATAAACATTTGGGTTCAACAATTCTTCTTTTTAACCCTTCGACCGGTCTATTCATGTTTGAATAATTATTTTGACTGTGTTTTTTAAAAGTGCTTTAAATGCTTCCAATCAGACGCTCCGTGTCAAAGCATGCCTTGTGAGAGAATTAAAAAGTTTTAATCTGTGAAAGAAATTATCTCACCCGGATGTGTGTTCGTGCACGCCTTTTGTTCGTTTGTTACGATTTGCGAGTCTTTTCTAAATGGCACACTAATGCAAACTAAATCAGCTTCACGCTTTTTATTTTAGAACCGAATTGTTTTGGCTAAACTAATTTACTTTTTTAAAACCTAGAAGTTATTATCAATCTATTCGGTTGTTTACAGGTCAAATTTGCTCTGTTTTGAAGTTTTCAGCTTTGCAAATCCAAAGTCAGTGAGTGATTTATGCCTTGACGTGACTTTGGTCCTATAGACAGACAGTGAGGCTCCCTGTTCAACGTTAAATGCAAATTTAGTTAAATAGTGGTATTAATAATTGCGTTGGATTTAAACTACAGACACGAAGCACTTCAGATTCAACTTAATTTAAACTTACTCTCAAAAATGTTTGGCCTAAGTGACCCTCAGTTTAATTTCTTATAAGGCCTCAGTTTTCGTATTTAAAAAATTATCACTTTACGCGTTTATATATCAATTACCAGAAATCAAGTTTTTGCAAGACGCACCATGTTCAAAGTGTAAACACGCAACCTCGTTCAACAAGCACCACTGGCGCCAGTCTCGCACTAGTTGCTAAGTAACCCGATCTTTCCTCAGGCTATTCTTAATTTGACTATTCGTTTGAACAAAAGCGCTTAAAGTTCACCCACATTTTGGTCAAGCGAACGAATGAGCGCATTTATGTTTTGCAATATTGGTTCCGTTAGAAAAAGTTTGGCAACAAGGAAAGAATATGCCGGACTGGTTCTGACAATGCCGCAGTACTGAGTTGCGTGCATACGGAAACATATTTTTTAAAGTAGAGTTTTTAAGCAGTAAGTTAACCCTATTGGTTGACGACAAGAATACTGCCGCCTTTTGGCATGTTATAGATTTCTTCTCATGAATTATATGGTAAAGTTTCGTCGCATTCATTCACAAGTTATGTCCAAAATCTTCTGACAATCGAATATAAGTATCGTTTTGTTATCTTAAGCCAGAATAATTTTAAGAGTCAAATCACCAAAAAAATTAGAAAGTACAATATTTAGCTTAATCTTGGTTCAAGAAAATAAATTTCTTAAACAAAGGTTGTGGGCAGCTTACAGTTAAAGTTAAAGGGAGCCTCGGTTGTATACAACGTTTTTGGTCTTAAATAAAACTTTTGTCAAGTCTGTGTTGATATCAGCAGCTCAAATTTGAAAATTTGATAGTCCTGTAAATAAATCCAACGTCAAGCAACTTAGGTTGATCATTTCTACGGTTTGAATTACGAAACGTGACTTGTATTGGTTGCAATGCCAGTCTCCACTTTCAATGAATGCAATAGCAATGAAGGAGAGGAGGTCTGGCACTGCAACCGACACGTCACATTTCAAAATGGCGGCGCGCAGTGGTCAAACTAAACTGCTTAGCGTTAGACTTGTGTACGAATTATCAAATTGGACATAGACTTGACAAAAGTTTTATTTGAGAACAAGAATGTTATACAATGGAGGAATTTTTTAAGACTAATAACACAACGTCAAAGTTTCAAAGCTGTTGAACACTTTCCAACAGATCCTGCCGCAATGCATTGTTGGCTTGAAGAGCTAGGTTTGGGTGAATACAAGAACAACCTGATGAAAACCGGTTTTACATCCTTGCAAGCATGCGCACAACTTACTCCACAGTCTCTCGATGAAGCAGGCATTGTTCTACCTGGTCACAAGTTAAGGATCCTAGGTGCAGGTATTGCTTGGTCACGAAACTCACAACAGTTTAAAAGTAAAAAACTATGATGCAGACATATGTAAGGCTCTTTAACTTTTTTCGCTTTTTTGCATGTTCATACATACCTATTTAATGTTTGTAAACGATTAAAGAAAACTATTTTAGTATGATGCATCCAAAATGGCGGAAAAGGAATAAATTAAAGAAGAGTATATAAGCACGAGGCATACAAAATAGCGGGAAAGGGATAAATTAGAGAAGAATATATAAGCACGAGGTATCTAAAATGGCGGGAAAGGGATACATTAAAGAATAATATATAAGCACGAGGTATCCGAAATAGCGGGAAAGGATATACTAAAGAAGAATATATAAGCACGAAGTATCCAAAATGGCTGGAAAGGGATATATTGAGAAAGAATATACAAGCATGAGGTATCCAAAATGGCGGGAAAGGGATATATTGAAGAAGAATATACAAGCACGAGGTATCCAAAATGGCGGGAAAGGGAACGAGAACAGTTAAAGACGGTCAACAGACACTAGATACCGATTCAATCCACGATTTGGCTCTGGACTCTAAACTTGAACAACTATTCATTGTACGTGGTCTACGGCGCTTAATTAAAAAAAGTTAGGTTCGGTGCAGTAAAAGCGTAGAGTACAAAACTAGGCAGTTAAAACTCAGTTAAAACCAAAATGAGATCTTAATGTCGTACTTCTACCAGTTCAGCTGTGGCAGGATAACCAAAAATCTGTTAAGAAAAAGGCTGCAGGGACTGGACACTGGGACAAGAATGGCAGGGAGAAGGTCTGTGGGACTGGGCATTGGGAAACACACGAAAAAATGAAGAATGGCAGGTAAAATTAATAAGGAGAGCTGGTGTTGTAAACAATAACAGAATGAATACCACATAAATGACGCGAATATGCAAATTTATAAATTAGGGAAAAGGTCAAAACAATGGTACTTTCTAGGAACCCAATTTAGGGGGTTAGGGTATTATATGCTGCTACCCACCACCTTTTTTCAAAAAGGCTGAATTTCAGGAGCAAATATCATGTTCAATAAAATAGATATTGATAAAGTGC
>JAOBRD020000013.1:6204-23970 GCA_027575215.2 Hydrozoanthus sils
TGATATGGATTGAGAAGGATTATACGTGATATGGATTGAGAAGGATTATACGTGATATGGATTGAGAAGGATTATACATGATATGGGTTGAGAAGGATTATCCAAACAGTTTTATGTATAAATAGGCCACATAGGAGATATGATGTGAGGCAATGTGAGCATAACACAGTAAAATATCTTGCCCCCAAAAAAATCTCCTGCCTGTTGAAGTTCGAAGGTTGGCATCTCTGGCACAGGCTCGTCAAAAAATCGACTGGTAAAAGTTATACACTCCTTCTTTCATTTATTGGGAAAACCAAAATGAGTAACAACTAATTAAGCTAGCCCACAGGTTGCATTAGTGCTAATGGAGGCGACTAGCTTGAAGATTCGCTGAAATGAAATTATATTTACAATGCTGTTATAATAGAAATTACAGTATAATAAACGAATTATTAATTACATTTGTATTTTGTTTTCCTTATAATTTTCTTACATACATTTTTTCAATATTGGTCATGATTCCGCCTGGTAAAATTAAATATAATTGTATACAAGTAAAATTGGTATATATTATGAATTAAAACCTAAATGTTTTTGATCTTAAGGTTCGATCTTTTCTTAAGCATGCACCTCTGAAGATATCGATCTTAAGGATCGAAAACGTTTATTTTTTAAAATGTAGACAATTTTTATCTATAGTTATAGACATTTTTAATATTATTACATAAATCCCTTTGCATGTTCAACACGAGTTGTATAGAAATCTAGGAGCTTTTCAGCTACAAAGTTTGGTTCTAAACGAAACTTCTACAGCTTCTTAAACACGCGGGGTTTTTTTTATTAAGAAAAACTACTTCACAAGAAAAACGAGGCTCAGATTGGCCAACATTTAAGAACAATTTGAGAATAAGCTGAGGTTCGGGCTCGATCGCGATGCTTATTTTTTTCTTTACTCAGCCCGTTTCGATGATTTGTAGTAAGTCTTCTCTTTTAATCAGCATTGCCCGAAATAATACGCTGCAGTACATGTACACTTGCCCTGAAGTTAATTTCTTATACTGAGGCTTAAAATGTACGTGTAACAGCTGCAATACCTTAGTACGTTTAGCTTTTAGTTTTTATTCGATTTAAACCGCACATAGAAATAAAAACAATTTGAGGCTCAAATTGCGGAAAATTATAATCAACGACCCTCGGCAAAATTTACTGGTTCTTATATTTATAAACAAAAAGCGTATACAAGATTCTTCTATTACTTGAAACTGTATCTGCATTCAGGAGATATGTAGTATAAGAAAGAAAGAAGATTTCATTTCTATAAGTTCAGCTTGAACGAATGGTAGATGTACGAGTAAGTATGTTACCAAAATACAGCGTTCTATACGGTACTGACTCACGTGAAGACAAGGTTGTGATCGAACTCTTAACTATAGTAGTCTAGAAGCCAAGACTCCTTGCGCTGAGCTGCCTGCATGTAGTCTGGTCAGCGTCAGTAATGCTACCGCTTGTCTTTTACCTCTAGGGGTGGCCCTGTTGCTTAGTTACCAACAAGTCTTTCAGGGAATCTACTCCATTAGAGTGTATGTAAATTTTGCTTGTCTGTTGTGTTAACTCATCGTAATAATCAACGTAATGAGGGCTAAAATGATAATTTTATTGCCGAAATGTGATAAATGCCGGCCACCCTGATATACTCTTCTAACCAGTATACTTACCATCCGATCCACAAAATGTAACATTTAATAAAAAGCTTCCAGAGGTAAACAATATGTAACAATGAACAAATGATTAGTGAAATGAGCCTTTTGTGTTTTCTTGTATTCAATTTTGAAATTCAAAATCGATTTATGCATAAAAATTATCAAAAAGGTAGGCTAAAATTTGCCATATGAATTACGTTAAATACAAACGACTTACGAGACTATCTTCAGGTAGAGATGGTTAAGATGACAAGAAAATATTTGTTTACGCCGTAGTTAAAACAAGTTTTTAGTCAAACTTTTGTTTAAATTGCAGTTCTGTCTTTTCACTGAGGCGGGTCTGAGTTGGAGGAAACTAATTTCGGAAAATTGCCTCTAATTGGGCCGGTTTCCGAGGTTGAAAGTTCTGTTGATTGCTGATAATCGACCAAAGATTAAGTTATCAACTTTTGTCTGACACTCTCTAGCTAAGCTTGTTACTTATTAAAGTTATAAATGTTATAGGAAGGCTGTACTCGAAGGACTTGGTAAATATTCAAAAATTATTGTACCGGATTAATGAGAATCGACCAAAAACTGAGAACTGTACAATTAAAAAACATATTTTAACTGAGAGTCGACCTACAAATCAACGTCGTACCGGCCAACCGACAACCTATCAGCCAAGGACATTATCCTCCGATATACCAGTAAGCCAGAAAGGGGTTTATTTATTTTATAACCCTCCCAATAATTTTTTCTACGAAAAAACTTTGTGTACAATTGCAGCGATAAATTTCTTTCTTCTCCAAACTAATTGAAGTTGGATGGAATGTAAACTCTCAGTTTTAAGCTTAAGATATTTCACAGAACTTTGAAGACTTGATAGGTTTAGTTAAGCTTGTCATTGAAACTGTTGTTTAGTGAAAGCGGACTTGCAGCTTTTTTTACCTTCAAATACGTTAACGGCTTACTTTTGTCGACTTTTTTGCGCTGTCTGGCACTGCCTTTAAAACCAGGCATTTCAAAAAAAAAACTTCGTTGTTAGACTCAACTTAAACTTGTTCAAAATTGTGAAAATATCGTTTATTGCTTTAATTAAAAATGGCCGACAAAATCGAAGGGCAGTTATCAAATTGGAAGGGGTATATTCGCTGATAACCTACTTCTGATTTGTACCACGTGATGCGTTTTATCCAATGACGTTGCACTAAAATTATTGAGTGGGTTATAATGTAAGATACCCAGTGATGTTATTTAGAAACGTACTGTTAATGACCTTCACCCCTTTCAGTTCCAGCCAGTTATCATCTAATACGGGAATAAAACAGTATCGCGCATGTTTCTAGACAATTTTGGAAAATTATTAAGCCGAGTTTTCTCTCTGCTTTTCGAACGCCTTCTTAGTTCATAACCATTTTTCTAAAATTGTCTAGAAGCACAAGCGATGCTGTTTCATCCCTTTAAGAAAATAACTATAGAAAAAGTGGATTACCCTGTTATTTGAAAAAGGTCTTGAGCTGTGTGATGTCAAATCAATTTTCTAGTCTCTCATATAAAACAGATTTGTAACCAATCAGAGCGCACGTTGTATCAGGGTTATTTTCTAATTAACAATTAGAATACGAGCTCGCAAATTCTATCAACAGCCGATAGAAACTAAGAGCGAGTATTCTAATTGTTTTAGTATAAAGCTCTCGAGAATAAACAACAGAACTACAACAATTTGTAATAAAAAAGTTTTAATTTCTTCAAACAGTTAATGTTGATACAAGCAGTTTTCGCTTGTTGATGTGCTCGTGCGGCCGCGGCAATCTGTCGAGTGAATTGTGTTCTTAAACTGTTGCTTCAAATACGCTCTGCAGATACAAATAAAGAGCGAGTATTCTATTCGTTCTAACTGAAATCTTCAGAGAATAGGTAACATAACAACAGTAATTCTTAACAAACAAATTTTATTTCTTCAAACAATGTTGTTGTGAACAGCTTCCGGATGCAGACTGCCGAGTGAATCGATTCTTCAAATATATTCAGCGGATAGAAATCTAATTGTTTTAGTTGAAAATCTCCGGAGAATAGATAACAGAATCACAATGATTCGTAGTAAATTTATAAAGTTTAAGAGCACATAAAAATAATTTGTATACACGAAAAATTAATTCACTGACTACGTATAAATAATTGTGGAACACATAAAATAATTCGTTCACGAAAAATTAATTCGAAGACTACGTATAAATAATTATGATACAGAAAAAGTTAATGCGTACAAGTAAAAAAAATTCTAGAAGTACATATAAATATTCATGAAATACCATAGAAATAATTGCAAAAACCTTTTTATTATTTCTGTTATAGGAAAAATATTAAAGTCAAGAGAATTTTGACCAGAACGGGCCTCCATACATATCATTAGACGAATTATTTTCGTACTTTTTGGTATATGGGTGCACGTGAACTCTTTAAATTAGCTAAATATATTTATTGCAAACGAGCTGAAATTACTTGTCGCCTAGTCTGTGGTATAAATTAAAGTTTTTCTTTACTTTAACCCGTTACCAGGGTCCGCTGCACTAGGTCAGAAATGTATGAACTTATTGAATTACGTCCATCAACTATACCGTGCATTTTTAATTCTCTAAATATAATATAATTGTATTGAAGAAAAACTTCCCAAGCAAACAACGGCTCTGCTATACTGTTCCTTGCTTCTAGTAAAAACAGTTTTAACTCAACTAACCTTTTGTTTCGTAAGTTTCCAGTGAGGCAGCCCCGCTTGTTTCGCCTTCTTCATTCAGCGTTGCACCTTCCTCTGTCGTCTCTTCTGGTTTGCTCTGATTATCTCCCATTATTGTTTCTGATCAAAAGAAACGATTTTCGCCATACAACTTTTTTTTCCTTTTACCAAGAAACATAAGAAAATGTAAGTTTTGAAGTAGAAACTGGCAACCAGCACTGAACTTTGGGGAAACTCACACGAACTACCAACCATGCAACATGCTATATTATGACTCTTTTACGAAGTGACTTCATTTACATATAAAAAAGTCTACGATTCACATATCTGTCTTTTGACAATTCCAACATAACATTTTTGACATTTTTGTCTGCTTCTTGTACAATTCTCAATCTGATGATGCACTATGAATGCAAACATGCTTTTGAGATGTAAGGAAAAACGAAACACGCTTTTTTAGATGTTTTCGTGCGGCCTGAACGAGTTTGACTTATTTTAACAGCTGCGTAGAAAATAGATTTATTTCAGTCGGACATTATCCTCTGCAACACCATGAAAACCCCAGAGGGGATTTAAAGGTTTGCACCAGAAGATCTTGAAACGAGAAATCGTATGAAAGAAATAACTGTCGCAAAATAATGATTTGAACGTTATCTCATTTCTTTTTAGGATAGACGTAAAAAAATGGGCACTTTATGTTTATACTGCATTCACATAAATCAAGACTTACCTACTCGTTAAATTGTTTTCGATTGTCAACTAACAATCAACCTTTTATGCCCGGTCAGTTTATCAACATTTAACTTCTCCTTTCATAAAGGAGAAAATGGCAATTGATCAAAAACAGCAAACTATACTGAGGATGAGAATCAAAATTCTCCTAAACATGAAAAGTGTGGCTTCTAGCTGGGAGAGTTTAAGTTTATTCAAAATGGCTCAATTGAGGCCGCGTCTACTGTGTCGGGGATGGAAGCGGAATAATACTGTGTGACATTTCGCCGTCTACGGCGTCGTCAGAGTAAAAAATGAGAAAAGTACGCAAATTTTAACGGTATTTTAATACGAGGATAAGCTAGCTGCAAAGTGATAAAAGTGATGAAAACGGTAAAATGCAAAGGGTGTAGACAAAGTAATGGACTGTAACGGGGTGAACTGAATGGGTGGATAACGAGGTTAAGAACGCTGACGTACTAAAACGCTTGAATGTCTAAGGAGAACAAAACAAGGAAAATCTAAAACGTGAAAAGACGCTGGAATAAAGCTAAGACAATTATAAGTAGAACTAAAACGTTAGTGTTCTTAAAATTAAAATACAAGGTTGTCCATTTTGCAGCTTTCTTCTCTCGAGTTTATTGATGGCTTCATGTTTTTAAGTAAAGTGCTTCAAGAAGTCTGATGTTGACTGGGTCTCTTTCGTAGTCAATAATGTCTATTTCAGGTTGTTTTTGTTGTTAATGCATGCTATAAGGTGCTTATATATAGATTAGTTTTTGCATTTTACCGTTTTCACCATTTTTAATGTATCACTTTGCAGCTAGCTTACCATTGCATTAACATACCGTTAAAATTTGCATACTTTTCTCATTTTTTAACTTTGATGACGCCGTACACGGCGAAAGCTCAGTGACACGTTTTTTAAAGACAACACCACAATAAACACGGCCTCGTTTGAGCAATTTTAAACACATTTTAGCCGTGCTACTGAAGGTCAACTTCCTCAGATTGTTTAAATTTATTGTTTTGCCCCTTTTTACCGCTGTTGGTTTTTCCCAATTATATCAAGACTTAAAAGAAGGGGAAGCTAGATTCGATTGATTATACTTTAGGAGGAAAAGTGCATAGTGATCAAAGGAGAAAAAGCTTTCGAGTGGAGAAAAAGGAGGTGGAAACATAGATCGTAGTTAGCAAGAAAAGAAAAGAAAAATTAATACGTACATATCTGTGACATATTTGCATGGTTTTGATTGAACTTTACATCTGTGAGATAATAAGAAAAAGTTTAGTTATTTTTTAAAACAATTGTGAGGCAATAATTTTATCTCACTTGGTATTTTTTACCATAGTTTTTGATATTATTTTAAAGGAGCAATGTCCTAACTCGGGAGACTGGGTTCTAGTGAGAGATAAACAAGTTTCATATCGTAGAGTGGTAAATCTGTATTCTTATCTATCCTGAAGTTATATTTGTTGTTATTGACCTGAACAACAACATTTCACCTCTTCGCCATCAATTAAGTCAATATTTCTTTTAGTTTTTTTCTAAACGTTTGAAATGACTTCGAGATCTATCTCACCACGCCAGATGTATCTATAACAAGTGGATTGTGTTGTTTTGTGTAGTCATTCTATTTGACTCAAACTCTGCTGGTTCTCAAAATAAACTGTGTCAAAAGACGTAGTTCGTTTGATTCTTTTAGAAATCATCCCCAGCGGTTAGCGTGTCCGACTCGTAATCCTAGAGGTCAAGAGATCGAGCCCTTGAGCGACATTTTACATTAAATCTAGTAATCATAATGTTGTAGAGTTTGTAAAAAAAAATACTTCAAAACATCGCGGCCTACGTTTTTAACAATATTTCTTCGCCCTCCAGTTCCAAGTTCCAAGAAGAGGGCTGTTCAGTCTAGCTCCCTCTTGGGACTGGGGTCGAGAAAAAGTGACTAACATTTCAGACCCAGTCTCCAGCTAATATCACATTCCAGTCGACGGGCTTTTGCTGATTGTGGGTTTAGTAAAAAAAACAAAAGTATTTTTCTTCTTTTTAGTAGTAATCGATTACAGCAAAGTATATAAACAATCACAATCTGGTTTTCTCTTGAAGTAGGAACCTGAATAACGGTTCGTGAGTTTGAAAATATACCATATATTTCGTCACTGCATGGAGTCACCTTTATTGCGAAAGAATATATTACTCGCGCGAGAAAGAAACAAAAGATAAATTTTAATGGGCTAACCCAGACAACCTTGTAAAATGCAGGCTTTTGTTTGTTTGATCCAGCCACAGCGTAGACAACTTTGTTAAGTAATATAGTAACCGGTTGACTTGACTGAAAGTATATTAGCACCATTAATATGTTCACTAAAATATTCATGTACTGTAACTGGTCCTTTAACTGGTTATACCTTTGTGTTTCGCTGTCATTTGAGGATGTAAATTCTGGCGAACTCAATTCCGCAGGCGCGAAGGCAGATCATCAAAACAACAAGTCGCAGGTTCGTGGGACCTCGACTCCTAAGGGGCAATAATAAATTTATGCAGTTGAGCACTCCTTCTTCGCTCAGTCTCTAATCAGCGCCAAGGAGGAGGGTGGAACGCCCTTCTTTGCTGAAAATTCGTGTTTGGATAGGGAATCGATGCCATTTCCAACTCCTTAACCGTGCTCGATCAATTTTCTCATATTTTAATAACAACCAGCGTGAGAAGTGAGTGTTGTGAACTAGGATACCGTCTTTTCCGTTTTATAAGGGAGTTCTCGAGTGGCTTCCATTACCTTTTATGCCACGTCTGCCCCACGTGCACCACTCTGCAGTTCCTATCCCACTTTAGTTTCCAGTTTCCCCGTACTTTGGGCCAAGCCCTGCAAAGTGTTCCTCGACTATCATCGTTGTCAAGGTTACTCTACACCGAGCTGCAGGGGAACGAGGCTCAGTTACATCAGCGCGAGCACTAATTTTTGCCAGCGCATCGACTTTTTTTTATTTCGTAAATAAAGGATATATGTGACCGAAAAGTCGAAAATCTGTGACAAACAATTAGGCCGACGGCATATTGCGACACTGGAATCCCAGTATGTTGTTACTGACAAAGCATCGTATAAAGTTTTGAATTTTTGAATTTTAGAACAAGAAGGATCATAAATTTATATTTGGTAGTTGAATTTTGGGAAAATTTTGATGATTAACCGGGATTATTTTTTTAAGCGGCCTTAGTTATTCGAAAGTCCTTCCAAGATCGATCATCACAAATCAGTTAAGAAACTTTAAGACATTTTATAAACTCCGTGGACTTCAAAACTGTCAAGTGCAAGCCGGTAGGAGTCGAAGTTCAGCGGTCGTTTGTGTTACGGAAAACATTGTATCTTACTTACTTACCCTATCCGTACGAACTACGATCACAAAGTTATCAATCGAAACACTTACTTTGGTTTTCAGGCTAAGATTTTGAATCGATTCAAACGAGTTTGTGTGTTCCCTAACGGCTGCTTCTCTAACTATTTCCTGTTAATCACGAAACAAAAAATTGCATAAAAAAATTAAAAGCTTCTGGCAGGTTTTCCATTATTTGCCCCTGTAGAATACCTGTTTAGTTCTACTGATATGCATTTTATGGTGCTTCTGGCTCAGTTTAATAGAAGTGCTCTCATCGACCTTAAGGAAAAGTACAACATTTGTGGCTAACTATTCGCAACTTCCCTTTTCGCCCGCCACTTTCCAGGGCAACCTTCACAAATGATCAGTCTTTCATGATTATCGTGAAACAGTCTGTTTTACAACCTGGGTTGACATTTCAATGCCATTATTCCTCTCAACGAGAGGCTATAGGGAGCCTTTCCTCGTGGCGCAGTTTCAGAGAACTTCAATTAGGTCTTCCTGTCATTCACATATACTGAACTACAAGAAAGAATACACTTTTGTAGCGATTATCCCTTTCCCTTAAATATCAAGTATAAGGCAAGTGTACAAGTATTTGACACTCTTGGCAATTCAGGCAGAACCCCCTCCGAGAACAGTTTAGGCCAAGAACTCTAAATTCTTAGTTTCTCATTCTTATGACCGCTGTGTCTGGTTTTGACGTGTAACTTAGGACTATCTAAGACCCTCAATACCAAAGTCAACTGTAAATCATTGTTAAAGAGCATATGACACGAGATCAGTTTTTCAATTTTCAAAAAGTATACTATAAAAACATTGATTTGCCAAGTTTGAGAAACATACGATGAAAGTACGCCAAGATAGAAGCGTGTAGAATTTCGAATTTTTCCCGCTAAAATTGTACCCTCCAAAAGACCAACAATATGATATAACGGGTCACGTGCGTCTTGCTTCAGTCCATCCAAAATCGACTTTAAAACATCTGTTAAATAATAGTTTCTATCGAAAACTCTAGCAGTTACGGATGTTTTAAAATCAACTTCCTTCTTTATTTTGTGGCACCATATTAGATGGACTGAGGCGAGACGCACGTGACCTGTTACATCATACTGTTGGTTTTTTGGTGGGGGGCTCTTAAAGCGGGAAAAATTCAAACTTCTACACGCCGTATCTTGGCGTACTTTCATCGTATGTTTCTCAAACTTGGCAAACCAATGTTTTTTTATAGTATACTTTTTGAAAATTGAAAAACTGATCTCGTGCCATATGCTCTTTAAGCGCCTTTCACCATATACATACGGAAAAAGTCGTTATCTAATTGCTAAACATTATTATTTATTATTACGACGTCATGTAAGACTTGAAAAATTTTTTTTTTCAAATCTCTGAACATACAGGGGGGAAACTCTATTATCTGCTAATCCATTCAGCACCATCATGCTTTGCGGTGCCATCTGGTCACGTGGAAACTCGCGATACAAAAAAACTGCACGAGCCACCACAAATGACACGCAGTTGGCGAATTATAAAGATATTAGATGTATGAGGATATGCAGTTAAGGCTTATAAAGGTCTCGCAAAAGCGCAAAATTGGCGGGAAAAAAAGTGGTGTAAAGCCCCATAAGTTCGTACAATATGAAATCCTATATAGTTTTAGGCGTGTTTTATGCAGTGCAAGATTTGTTGGTTCATATACAGCTAACTTTAAAAAAAGTGAACTGATTAAGTGCAAGTTGCCATTAAGAATCGAAGAAATTCCTTTAATTAAGTTTTAATCAATGTTCCAGGAAAAAGAAGTGAACAACAAAGCGGTTAATCTATATTTTGTAACCTCTCTCTTATCAAATGCAGCAACCAAGGAGAAAACTTGATTGGTTAGTTTTCAATCTCTTTAATTCATTAATAGTCATTGAACAAAGAACATATTTTACGAAAAATGATAAAAAAACTTATAATTTATCATGGCGAATCCATTATTTAAATATAGCAATTCAAATGAAACTACAGTCTTAACACTCACAACCTGCTAATTAAACTACACTTGATTCACTTAATCTACAAACATATTTTGTTCAAACTACTTTATATATGTATTACCAATAAGAATGTATTATCAAACATTAGTAAAAGCCAACTAGCATACTATCGCGAATGCTGCAACCTGATTGGCTAACTTACTCACTGCCTATTGAGCGACAGACAGTGAAGAGCGAAACTAACTGTGTTTTTAAACAAAAAACAATAGTGAATTCTTTAAAGTGCCTATGGCATGAAACGATTTGTTATCTCAATGGATAGACCTTGCTAAATGAGGCATAATAAAAGGTGAAAAAGTGTTGCCAAAATATTTCATGATTCTCGAGATATTAACATTTAATGCTTTTAAGTGAGGACGTCATTGCAAGTACGTCAGGCAAATTTTCAGCTTTTTTGAAATCTGCTGCCAATCCAGTACCTTTGAATGAATACAAACCAAACTTGGATTGGTGATGTATCTTGATGTTTTCCTCAAAATAATAACAATTTCTCATTGTTGTGGCAACAAATTCAATACCAGGCCCCCATTCGTTACAAAACTACATGCTATACATGCTGTGACGTCATCACTTAAAAACATGTTGATAGTGTGTACCTTGAGAACCATAAAAGATTTCGACAATTTTTTTTCACCCTTATTTCTCATTTACCAAGGTCTATCCACTGAGATAACAAAATACTTCATATCATAGGCACTTTAAACACTTGTTTTTATCAGATTGAATTGTAGGTAGTATACTAGTAAGTTGGTTTCTACTAAAGCAATTAGACTAATCGTCATTTTCTATTAATCTAATAGTCAACTCGTTGATTTGCACCTCGGTGACTAACGACTCACAGAAAACTCCACCTTAATTAGCAATAACCAAATAGGTGAATAGCACTTTTTACAAGCTCTGATTGGTTCACTACGTAAGTAATTATTGTGCACTATTCACCGTTGGTCACTCATCTGAGAAAGAAGAAAAAAATGGCATCTAGTTTTGCTAATGATAAGATTATGAAAATAATCGAGAATGGTACCTTTATCAACAAAAAAAGGCATGTTTATTGTAGCTAATACGAAAAACAATTATCCCCTGCAGTGTGAGCGAAAGATATTTACCAAGTTGCAAAACAGCAATATCCACCACTAGTTACCCCAATACAGGCTATAACTGCTAGAAATTTAGTGAGTTAATGATACATTTGTTAAAAAAAAAAAATCACAGTTTCAGTAAGCATTTGAAGGTTTTCTTATTCTAACAGGAAAACTGCAATGACACTTAAGTTTCTTGAAGAACATTTGTTGATACAATGTCCTGAAAATAAGCTAACTACAACAAGAAAACTAGTAAATATCCACACAGGTTTTTTAGTATTTGATGGCTCAGAGATGCTTGATCAGATATATATTTGAGCCAAAGAAAAAAACAAAATTTCAAGACTTTCTGTTTGGGCAATACTGTACATCCATGTAGGTGTTACAGTACATTTGTCAGTAAGCATTAAAAAGGATCATAACTTTATTTCCGAATGAATGCAATTATCATTCACACCTGATTTATCAGGCAGATGAAATGTCACTACGACTCCTTTGTCATGACCGAACCTACTTCACTTCTAGATAACTGGAATAGAACAATTCAAATTCAATTTCACTACCTAACTATTTAGTAAAACATTCAAGTTTCAAAGAAAAGAAATAGTAACATCGTTTGCTAATACTGTGCTCCAGTAACTAGTGAGGAAGTCGTACAAGAACTTCCCTGAACCACAACTGCCTCGACAATTAAAACGCAAGTGTTCGTCTAATGGAATGTCGTTAATTCTATGGCACGCATCCTACTACACCCATGGATAGTCATTCAAGATCTTTTCAGAACCACTTCTGACTTGACAGGGCAAGTCTTGCTCTAATGGTATGTTAATAATGCTGCCGGCATGTGTCCAGCTTCGCCCATGGTCTTCAATGACACTTTACCATTGGGTCGTATTGTAATCCATGTCATGCCGCAGTTGCCAATGCTTAACCTAAGCCATCCCTCAGGTGGAAACTGTAGTGCCCTACATAGATAGAAAAACATTCTAAATTAGGTACACATAACAATAGACAAACCCTAAAACTGTCTTTTAAGAATTAAATTTCTAATTTATGGTACTGAAAAACTAAAATAATTCCATAGAAAAAAAATAAATATTATATATTATTGTGTACAAAACAGGGCTTGAAAATACTAAGCTTAATTTTCACCCAAGTAGACAGCTGGCTACCAGACTCTTGTAGAGAGTAATGAGTCATGAAGACACCAAAAAATCTGTGAAATCTAGAATTTGTTTCCTACTGTATCTCTTTCTTTTGTAATTATATTATTAAATTGAGCTATGCAATTAAGCAACTACTTATCAAGGAAATAAAATTATCTTCAAATGATTAAAATAATATGCAATTGGTTATATTTCTGTATAATGATTTATTTGTGAATTTCTAGACATAAACTCAGACGACAAGAGTACCAGTAACAGGTGCGTTATTAGTTCTAAACATACCTGCATACAAAATATCTTATAACATTGGAATGGCACACATAGACCTCAAAACTGTCCCCAACTTGATCCACATCTGCTCTATGGAAATATTTCCTGAATGCAGCTTCAATTCGTGGCCCATCTTGATAAAAAGTCTGCTTCATGAACATGCACAAAATGACATGAGTTTATGTTTAGATACTGTACTAAGTAACAGGCGTATTAAAGTGCCTGCAACATGATACAATAATTTTTGTTATCTCAGTGGATAGACCTTGCTATATGAGTAATAGTGGTGAAAATATTTTGTCACAATATTCTATGGTTCTTGAGATATTAACATTTAATGTTTTCAACTGATGTCACTTGGTGTACAGGCAAATTTTCCAATTCTTGAAATCTGCTGCAAATACATAACCTTGTATGAATTAAAGCCAAACTTGGGCTGATGTTGTATCCAGAGGTTTTCTTTAGAATAATTACTAATTTCTTTGTCATGTTAACAAAATAGGTTCCAGGCTAAATAAAATGAAATTTTTGAATTATGGAGGTTTTGTAGTCAAACCACAGGTAGCCCAGGCAGTAATAGTGGTCATGAATATATTAAATGCGATACAATTAAATATGTTACAGTCGGTTAACTCAGTATAGTGGGGCCACCAGAGGTGACATCATTAAAATTTGGTTTCCAACGGTTGTCCTAAAGTCTAAACTAAACCCAAAATTGTCTTATTTTTTGAAAGATGGTTCTAAAAAACACAATAAAGATAGTGAGTTAAAAGTATTTTGCCCAACTTGTGTATTTGAGAACCATCTGTCAAAGAAAAACAATAACCCAGTTCGACATTTCAGAAAGATGTATGCGTGTGGGGATAAAATATAACATTAAATGAAACTTAAACAAAGGAATGCAATGAAGCGGGATGGGAATTCGTTATTATTCCTTTCTTTATCCAGATGCGTGCTTGTGTTTCTGAGATCCCGAACTGGCTTATTCCGGTCTCAGTTTAGACTTTGGAACCAAATTTGAATGACATCACCTCCAGCTGTGTCCAAATTTGTTGTTACTAAGCCTCTGGAGAACCGAAATTTTGTTATATTCATCAGTTTTTCTCCGCAATGGATGTTTGTACTGTACAGGCTTGCAACTTTGTCTTGTTGAGAAAACGGGAGTCTGATGGAAATCAAGGTCGGGGAAGCAAGATTTTGAGGGCAAGATTCAAGGTAGGTTGATAGTTAGTTGCCAACCTTTCTCTTTTTTCTTACCAGTTATATATACAGTATCAAACAGTAGTCGGTACTTCTTTCCTGTTCTTTCCTTTGAAACAGCTCAAATTCTGCATTCTGGCAGCCCCACATCGACAACACAAACACCAATGAATGAGACTAAGATAATTAATATTTCCTTTTCTTTTATTATCACTTAGCTTTCGCAATTCGGCTTTCATGTTACTATGCTGAGTTAACTGATCAATACACATTAATAAAAATTACATCACATTTTAAAGTATCCATGATCACTATTACGGCCTGGGCTACCTGTGGCCAAACTAAATTGCCTCAAGTGGTGAAAGTTTTTGGAATAGCAGAATGTTTGGGGGTTTTTTGGCAAATTGAGATCTGGAACCAAGTTTGTTGCAATGATGATGAAAAATTGCTACTACTCTGAAGAATACATCAAGATACACATCTGTCCCAGTTTGGCTAAATTCATTCAAAGGTTATGGATTGGGAGCAGATTTCAAAAAATGGATATTTGCCCCAAGTGACATCATCAGACCTGAATTTAAACATCAAATATTAGAATGGGAATCTCTAAAGTCCTTCTAATGTTCCCTGGAAAATGTCACTTATACCATAAAAATGACCTTTGCTGTATTTGTGATATTTGATTTGCCACAACAATGATGAAAGTCCGATTGCCGAAAGTGGCATAGACTTGAGATGTTGGTGCTGCAATACTTGCTTGCGAAACACTTTCAACTATTTTCAATCAGGGTTCATCAGTGTAGGGCTGGTGGTTGCTCAAACACTGTGAAAAGTCATGTAAGTCACATGTATCATTGAAGCAGAGCAACAATTCAAGTTGAGAAAAAAGGAAAAATTCTGCTTTGCAATTGCATTTTTTAAGCTTTCAAGTTTTTGTGTGGCTGTTTTTACTCATTTTACCAATACAATTGGGCACAGACAACATTTCAGGTTGAGAGAAAAGGAAAAATTCTGCTTTTCAATTGCATTTTTTTAGTTTTCAAGTTTTTGTGCAGCTGCTTTTACTCATTTTACCAACACGGTAGGGCACAGACAACATTTTAACCAAAAACTGATGTGTATTCCCTTTAATATCTTTAGAATCATAAAAGATTTCGAAAAAAATGTTTTCCCTCCTATTCCTCATTTAGCAAGATTTAACTACTGAGCTACCATATTTTGCCGTGTATAAGTTGACCCCCCATTTTGCAGCCAAAAGAGTGAAAGTTTTAGAGTTCCCGCGTACAAGTCGATCTCAATATTTTGCAGGATGTAAAAATACCAAAATGTCTAAGTTTGTAACAAAAATTTGAGAAAGAAATACAAAAAAAAAACAATAATACACAAATTACACAGTGAGCGAAGTCTGTAATTATTAGTCATTTCATTTTTTACGATAATTGATTGTTGGTACACAGTATGCTGTAAAGATCACAGAATTCTTTCTTGCTTCAAGTACTTATCATCTAAATACTGGCTTTAAACATTTTTATAGAGTTTTAAGGGGTGTTATTTGTACACAGATCAAAACATGAATTTTTTTTTAAAAATTTCCAAGGTGAGCATTTGAATATTTGCTACTACCACCAAGATCTGCACCAGAGGCTGTTTCACCCAGGCTCACGCCAGGGGCTGCATCACGACCACCGTGACTTTTAGACATGAACTTATGGTGTTAAAAGGTCAACTTATACACGGCAAAATACGGTAACCAAAATATTTTCTCATTGGAACTTTTATTCTTTGTCAAGCCAAATGGCCCATAAAACTGGAGATTAATTTGTTGAATCGCAGTTCTAAAGAAAGGTTAAATTTTGTGGTTTGTTATATATATTAAGGTGCCAGAGGGATTGCTTTCCTTAGTTTGTGGTAAATCGAGAGGCAAAGCCGCCTCAAACTGTGTTTGGCAACCAAACTCTTCCATCTGGCAATCAAAATTTTTAGGTTAGTCGCCAGTTGGCTCTCTTAGGACAAATTTTATTTCAGACCCTACAGGAGTTTGTTTTTCTTTCCCTAAGCTATTACATCCATTTTTACTTTGCACAAATGGCTAAGGCATAAATAACCATATCAACATACCACTCTGTCAGGATTCCAGTTTGACGAGGGAGGGTCAGGAGGGATTGGGGCTCCCTCGCGTAGCAAAGGGCAGCTAGCTTCTCTTGGCACTCCAGTTAAGTGCTTTTCAATAATGTCAGCAGTCTCTGATGCTCTTGTCATAGTTGATGACACAATTTTACTAATTTTTAGGTCTAGACTCTTCAGTCTTTGTCCTGTAATTTCTGCCTGTTGCCTATAATTTATCAATAAAAACCCTTTTCAGATGTTTCACTAAGCTAGTGGTTATAAATAAGGTTTATAAGTACTTAAGAACTGCTTTGTTGTCCCCATTCCTTGCAAAGAGCACCATGACTCATTGCTTACTGTACATATGCAGGAGATGCCTGTATTCTGCTTTTCTCAAGTGGAATATAAAAATACAAAAAAATTGGAAACTTTAGTTTTTAAAAGTATAAGAGCTCTATGGCTGATGTATTGCTATGGCAACATAAAAATTCATGTACTTGAATGTTGTTTGACAGGCATGAATTTGATGCCAAGTTTCAAGTCCATTAAAGAAGTAGTTCAAGAGATGTAACTTTTGTTTTGTAATTAATTTTATCCCATTAGATTTCCTTTCAGTATAGTTAACTGTCACAAGTTTTAATTGGTAACTTGCATATTTGAAAACCTTAATATCTCACAACCGAAAGAGTTATTTCAATGAAATAAAATGACACTTTTCTTCTTTTTTAAAATTTTTTTTATTAGATGAAGTTTCATGCAATGTTCTGTTTATTTTATAGATACTGATGAAATTCCTACATTAAACATGTTTTTTGAAGAATTGGTCACAGGCCTGGGCAGTAAGCTCTCTTGGCTAATCAAGTTAGTAACCAATAGGAACATAGATACATCCTTACATGTGAAATTTGACAAAAATAACATGATCTTCACTGTGTATGATATGGATATAATTTTTTAATCGAAGGGAAAATCCTGTTATTCCACTAGTAACTATTATAACAAACTTTAAATACTAATCTCAAGACTACAGTATGTATAGTGAGCAAGTCTACAATATAATGTATTGGTCAATTCAAAACTTCAACTTCCCCTCCCCCCCAGGCATTTGAACTTTTGAAATCACTTTTGGTCAAAATGGGTCCAACATGCAGACATAAAGGCAAGTTTGCAGGTTGATGAATGGTAATTTGTTCTACCTACTTGCAAAGCATTATTGGGTAATTGTCAAACAGTTTACAGTTTGCTCCAGAATAATGACGAGGTAACAGGCACTACAAATATATATTTGTTTATTTTAAAAAATATTGCACTCATTTGGAAAAAAGAAAGATAAAGCCTAAAAGTAATTAAATTTAACATAGGAACCCAAAGAGGTGCAATTTGAAATTTTGTTGTTTGTTCAAATGCCAAGCCCCCCCC